>JACXGI010001469.1:78546-92224 GCA_016801175.1 Esox masquinongy | reverse complement strand
AATGGGACATTTCACATCTATCCATTATGCAATAACAGAGTTCTGTATCTGTCTGGTACTGTTGAATGGGACATTTCACATCTATCCATTATGCAATAACAGAGTTCTGTATCTGTCTGGTACTGTTGAATGGGACATTTCACATCTATCCATTATGCAATAACAGAGTTCTGTATCTGTCTGGTACTGTTGAATGGGAAATTTCACATCTATCCATTATGCAATAACAGAGTTCTGTATCTGTCTGGTACTGTTGAATGGGACATTTCACATCTATCCGATTAATTATTTGGGAGAAAATAATATGTCCATCCCCTTTGAACATGCAGTAGCATTGAATATCAGTTGTGATATTTTACATTTCATGCTTGAATTGAACTTGCTTTCTATCACTTTTGCAAGGAATTCACAGTATTTTGAACTTTAAAAACAAATATGAGACATGCTTGCGCTATAAATTGTCAACCTTGGCTATAGTGAATGATGTTAAAAATATACAAAATGTTTCTCAGTGGAAGATTACATTACTGGATGAAACAATATCTGTACATTTTACAGTAATGTAGAGTCATTTTAGATACTTGTTAGTGTTTTAGAAGAGTTAAGAAAATGATTTGTACAATGCAACGTGAAAATTCACACACATCTCTACAGACTTCACATATACTTGTCTTATCTCGCACCAGATTGAAGAGATTACTAGAGAACGAGAAAGCCTACCAGGTGCGTAAAGAAAAGGAACACACAAAGCGCCTGGAAAAGGTCAGAGAGGAGCTGGTCAAGCTGAAGTCCTTTGCCCTGATGCTGGTGGATGAGCAACAACTACACTTGGAGCAGATGGACCAACAGAGCCAGAGGGTCCAGGAGCTGTCCCAGCAGCTGCAACAGAGGGAGCAGGACCTGAGCGAAGCCAGCAGCCGGGCCAATGAGAACAACCAGAAGGCCCTGAGCTTGGAGGTTGAGCTGAGGGAATGCCAGGCCAAGTTCACCCAGGAGCAGGAGGAGATGACCTCTAAGCTAGCCAGCCAGGAGTCCCATAGCCGCCAGCTAGATGTCAAGCTAATTGGACTCACCCAGAAATTGGAGGAGCTGGAGAAGGCTAATGTTGCTCTGAGGAGGTCAGAGGAAGAATTGCAACAGCTGAGGAATAAGATCAGTACCGGCGAGTGTGGGAACTCTAAACTAATGACAGAACTGGAGAACCTCCGCAAACGGGTATTTGAGATGGAAGGGCAGGATGAGGAGATCTCCAAAGCAGAGGCGCAGTGCAGGGAGCTGAAAAAGAGCTTGCAGGAGGAGGAGAACCGAGGAATAGAACTCAAACTGCAGGTAGAGAAGCTTCAGAGAAGGATGGTGGAGCTGGAAAAGCTGGAGGGGGCATTTAATCGCAGCAAGGCAGAATGCTCCCAGTTACACTCCGCTCTGGAGAGAGAGAAGGGCGTGTCCAAGGAGCTCACTGATGAACTTACAGCAGTAAAGATGCGCATGAAAGAGATTGAATCCTCTGAGCTGAGACTGGAAAAGACAGAGCAGGCCCTTAAAGATGATCTAGCAAAGCTGAAGTCATTTACTGTGGTGATAGTTGATGACAGGAATAATATGATGGAGAGAATGCAGTTAGAGGAGAAGAAGAGGTATGATTTGAGTAAGATGTTCAAGGCTGAGCAAGGCAAGGTTATGGAGGTGACAGAGAGATTAATAGAGGAGAGTAAAAAGCTCCTGAAGTTGAAGTCAGACATGGAGGTCAAGGTAGGGACGCTCACCCAAGAGAAGGAGGAGCTTAGCATCAAGCTTGCATATGAAATGGAAAAGAACCAGGATCTGAGCTCAAAAGTCAGCCATTTGAACAAGAGGTTGGATGGATTGGAGGAGGCAGGAAAGATATCCACAAAGCACATAGCAAAGAGGGAACTGGTAAAATTGTCAGATGCAGGTTTGAAAGAGGATAATAGGGTTAAGGAGCTCACGCTTGAAATAGAGCGTTTGAAAACGCGTCTCAAGCAGCTGGAAGTTGTGGAGGGAGATTTGATAAAGACAGAAGATCAGTATGACTTACTGGAGAAAAAGTTCATGACAGAGCAAGACAAGGCCAACATTCTCTCCCAGCAGGTGGAGGAGATGAGAAATCAAATCGCCCGGAATAAAGCTATAGAAAAAGGAGAGGCAGACAGCCAGGAGGCAGACCTACGACAGCAGTTCAAAACAGAGGAAGCTAAAACCAGAGACTTGCAGAATGATGTGATAGCCCTCAAGGAGAAGATCCATGAGCTGATGAACAAAGAAGACCAGCTCTCTCAGCTCCAAGTGGATTACGCCTTCCTCCAGCAGAGGTTCCTAGAAGAAGAGGAGAAGAAGAACAACATGAGCATTGAGGTCTTTCACCTAACTGAAGAGCTGGAGGCGACCAAGCGCCACAGCCGCGCTCTACGACCCAGCCTGAACGGACGGAGAATGGTGGACGTTGCCATGGCATCCACAGGAGTGCAGACTGATGTGTTGACCAATGAGATGGCAGAAGAAGACACCCCAGCTGTGTTCATTAGGAAGTCTTTCCAGGAAGAGAATCACATCATGAGTAACCTTCGACAGAAGGGCCTCAAGAAACCCACAGAGAAAGCCTGTGGTCATGAACGCTACTCACCCTCTGCTTCCTCGGACCTCAGCATAAAGAAGTCCTGGATTCCCTGGATGCGAAAGAGGGAACACATCCCTCAAAGTGGTAGTCTGGACAAGTCTGTGCATATGAACGGTGAACCCATGCATTCTGAGCTGACAATGTCCCAGAAGCAAGGGCAACCTTTACGCATCAGAGTGACACCAGACCACCAGAACAGCACAGCTACCTTGGAGATCAGCAGTCCTTCTCCTGAGGAGCTCTACTCCACTCCCCGCCTCAGCCTCAGTCCCACTCAGCAAAGCCACCAGAAGCCTCATATTACTATCATTCCCACCCACCCCACCGTCACCGCAAGGAGCAGAACCATTGGTGGACCAGAGAGGACCAAGTCCCCGGTCACCATCACCACCATCACCAGAGCTAAGTCACCAGAGAGCAGTAAGGCCTCAACCTCGTCTTCTTCGTCCTCCTCTTCGTCCTCCTCAGGCAGGCCGATGTCACCCATATCGATCATGACGGTCAACACATCCATGATGTCCAATATGTCCGCCGCCTCAGAGCCCCATGAGATGACCGTGGGCCGGGCCGTCTTCAAGGTGACCCCGGAGAAACAGATGGTCCCCGCGGCGATCAGGAAGTACTCCAACAGCGTCGTCACCACCACCACCGCGGAGGACAACAAGATCCACATCCACCTGCATGGATCCCAGTTCAACAAGAGCCCCTCAGAGAGCCACAGCAACACGTGCCCCAAGGTGGTTGTTAGGCCTATCGGCGCGGCAACACAGTGTAACAGAGAGATGACATTATCCACGGGCACGGTGTTGCGATCCCCTCGCCACAGTGCCGCACCGCTTAAAAGCCCACCCGGTAAAGTGACGAGCAGCATCACAATCACCCCAGTCACTTCCACCCCTACAAGGTCAATTCAGACGGTGAGTATCATCTGTCGCTACACAACCCCCCCTCGTGTGTTAACCCGCTGTGACCCAGCCCTTGCTCTTACTTAACACATAGGTGGGCGTCGAGGTGGTGACTCTCTGCGTGGGTGGTGTAATGAGGTTTTTGTGAGGCGGGTGGATAGCGTGACAGAAAAGGCTCTATCAGCAGCCCTCCGGACAACAGAGGTGGAATGACGTGACTGACATGTTAGTCTGCCAACGTGTTATAATCATTCCTTAACTTATAGCGGCTCCTCAGTGTTTACATTCATACACAGGGCACAAACACCATCACTGACATAACACAGGCAGCGCCAGTTTGGTAGGCTGTAATACACTGAAACACGACAGCAGTACTCCCACACTGAATGGATCTTGAAAGAAGGACTAAATATTTACAGTTGATAGGCTAAATGTTCTCCAAAGGAAATATTTTCATACATTTTCCCCATAGTAATTGATCATTTTGTCATCTAACTTTCGCTGATGTGGCTTCCTCTTTTCCTATGTCCTCTTTCTTGACTCTCTGCCCTATCCCTGTTTCTCCCAGCCTGGGCATGATGCCCACCTACCTAGGGGAGGGCTCACCCGGATCCCCATGTCTAAGAGCCTAAAGACAGGCAAATCCATGCTGGGAGCCCTGGGGATGACTGGAGGAATGAGGCTAGAGCAGAGAGCAGAGAGCCAGTCCATGAGGATAGAGCTGAAGAAATCAACAATCAGCAGCGGAACAGCATTTCAAAATGGAGGGAAAGGCTGATGGAGCCAGAGACACTGACAGGGAACATCAGTCAAACAAGTTGCCGACCTTGGTAGGGTTCTAATGGTTCTAATGGTTAAAGGTGCTAAATATAAATGTGCAAATGAAGTACCCTTTGACAAACAGTGAAGTGGTAATTCAGACAAGGCGAAGTCATTGGGTTCTTCTCTGTCTGGCTGGAGCTGGATCACCATTATGTTCTTGTCGAGCTGAAA
The DNA here is from genome assembly GCA_016801175.1 of Esox masquinongy. Taxonomy (NCBI): domain Eukaryota; kingdom Metazoa; phylum Chordata; class Actinopteri; order Esociformes; family Esocidae; genus Esox; species Esox masquinongy. The sequence continues at coordinate 87,691 of JACXGI010001469.1, read as the reverse complement.
ATGTTTTATATCTTCAAAATTAAACATTGTACTTGAAATTATGGATATATACTTTTTTAAATATTAAATGTATGTAAATTATATTTTGTTCTCAGTGTTTTATAATGGTGATGAAGTCAACTGCTTTCCTAGATAACTACTGGAGGGTGTGTGTATGTTTTTTAAAGGAACATGGGCTGTGTACTGTCAGGCACTGCTATTAACTGCTTCATGTATTAGTTAGGCTGCTTCACATAGTGAGATGTTCACGATGATGTGTGTTATAGTGCATTTAATACAGAGACTATATAATTTGGACCTTTTATGTCATGTGTTTTTACTGACATTAATTTCAATAAAAATGAAACAATAAAGATCCCATCAGCATAAGACAGCAAAGAATATTCTCACAAAAGAATACATGCCCTGTTGATTTGCACAGTGTCAACATTCTTTAACATTACATTGGATGCATTAGGGCAGTGGTTACCAACCTTTTTCGGTTTCTGTACAACCAGCTGAATTTTGCCCTGCACCAAGTACCCCTGGGATAACACCCCACACATGCCTTTTACCAGTAAGTCAATGGTCTCCTGGGTATTCTCAAGTGTGCATAGATCAAGTACCCAGGGTTCCTAGCTACCCTTTGTAGGGAACCACTGCATTAGAGCATCATTTGAACCTGTAGGAATGAATTAATCTCCCATTAATTTACTGAAAAGACAGTGTTTGTTTTGACTTGCTGTGGGTTATGACTGTACACCAACGCTAGTGCTGGTTATTCCCGGTCATCGTTGTGAGGCACTAACATACCTATGCCTTTCAGACAAAAAAATGCTCAGTTACCAAGCTGCCTGTGTCTACAATAACTGACCAAGTGCCCTCTGAAAGAATTTGTAAGATTATTTCCAAATGAGCAGAGGAGTTGATACATTTGCTCAATCAACCAAAGAGAGATAATCAAACCAGTGTCTTTATATGTCTGTGACCTTAGATCGGTGAATCCTGAGACGGCCATATGTTAGAGTAATATATTGAATTTAAGGTATTTCAGGTGCTCCTAAATGTTTTGTAAATGTCTATGAAATGCTTAACATGTTTTTAAATGTTTTCTGTATAAAATACTTGGCTTTTCAATATGTGCCATATACCTATTCACAATCAATTAGCGTTGTAAATGATGAAAGAACTTTTAAATGAATGTGAACATAATTACACAAAGGCAAGGGGGATAATAAAAATTGTAATAATTTAATTCATTTCCAATTCTGAAGTTTGTTTTTCCACAAAAAAATCTAAAATTCTCTCTACATAGAATATACGGTAAGTTCCTTAGAGACGTGTCTTTTTCAGGTAGATGAACATCCTTCTTTAGTAATCGTTCCACTTCTGAAGACCCATTCTAGTCGGCATTAGACACCAGGATACACACTCCACCATCTCATTTGCAAAGTGGTGGCATCATGGTGGTGATGGAAGGTGGCTGTGGAGGATTGTTTCCATCCTTCAGAACCACGCTGGCTGTGGGGAGGACCTACACTGGCCATTGGGAGGATATACAGCTCTGGAAAAAAAGACCACTCCTAATTTTTCTTAAATCAGCATCTCTACATGTATGGCAGCCATTCCATTCCAGTGTCTGTTAAATTCCAACACAGGCACACCTCATTTTACTTAATGAGGTACTGATTAGGTGATTACCTGAACCAAATCTAATTTAACGAGGAAAAGTATAAAAACCACTGCTGTGGCCATCAGTATCCTCTTGCAATAGGTCCAGCTGGATGGCAAAAACAGTGCAAGTAGTACCGCAAAGGTAATTTGAAAAAAAAAAAATAAAAAAAAAAACTATTCAGCATGACAAAATAGTTGAAAAGAAAAGCTCTGAGTGAGGAAAAGAAGGGATCAATTCTGGCTTTACTGGCAGAGGGATACAGTGAGCATCAGGTTGCTTCCATCCTGAAGATTTCAAAGACAGCGGTTCATAAGAACAAGGTCAAACAACAGACATTGGGGACAACAAAGCTACAGACTGGCAGAGGGTGAAAATGATTGTCCACTGACCGAGATGACCGTCAACTCATTCGAATGTCACTCAACAACCATAGGATGACATCAAGTGACCTACAAAAAGAATGGCAAACAGCAGCTGGGGTGAAGTGCACGGCGAAGTCTGTTCGAAACAGGCTCCTAGGGGCAGGGCTGAAGTCATGCAAAGCTAGAAAAAAGCCCTTCATCAATGAGAAACAAAGAAGAACCAGGCTGATTGCCATTCTTTTTGCAAGTTTGCAAAAGACCATAAGGATTGGACCGTAGAGGAATGCAGTAAGGTCATCTTTTCTGATGAGTCAAATTTTCAGCTTTGCCCAACACCTGGTCGTCTAATGGTTAGACGTAGACCTGGAGAGGCCTACAAGCCACAGTGTCTCGCACCCACTATTAAATTTGGTGGAGGATCAGTGATGATCTGGGGATGCTTCAAGGCTGGAATCGGGCGGATTTGTCCTTGTGAAGGACGCATCAATCAAGCCAAGTACAAGGTTATCCTGGAAGAACACCTGCTTCCTTCTGCTCTGACAATGTTCCCCAACTCTAAGAATTGTTTTTTCCAGCAGGACAATGCTCCATGCCACACAGCCAGGTCAATCAATGTGTGGATGGAGGACCACCAGATCAAGACCCTGTCATGGCTAGCCCAATCTCCAGATCTGAACCCCATTGAAAACCTCTGGAATTTGATCAAGAGGAAGATGGATGGTCACAAGCCATCAAACAAAGCCGAGCTACTTGAATTTTTGTGCCAGGAGTGGCATAAAGTCACCCAACAGCAATGTGACAGGCTGGTGGAGAGCATGCCAAGACACAAGAAAGCTGTGATTTGAAAATCAGGGTTTTTCCACCAAATATTGATTTCTGAACTCTTCCTAAGTTAAAACATTAGTATTTTGTTGTTGAAAATGAATATGAATTTGTTTTCTTTGCATTATTTGAGGTCTGAAAACAATGCATCTTTTTTTGGTTATTTTGACCAGTTGTTTTCTACAAATAAATACTCTAAATGACAATATTTTTATTTGGAATTTGGGAGTAATGTTGTCAGTAGTTTATAGAATAAAACAAAAATGTTCATTTTACTCAAACACATACCTATGAATAGTAAAACCAGACAAACTGATAATTTTGCAGTGGTCTCTTAATTTTTTCCAGAGCTGTATGTGCAGAAATGTTGGCTGCTACGGTTAATCTGTATGTGCTAGCTGCTAGCAGGAGCCCTTACCCTACATTTAAACTAACCCTAAACTTAAACTCAATCTAATTTGTATGCCTAAATTTAACGTAGCCATAACGCCTGATCGTAAACCTGAACTGTAACGCCTAAACCTAAACGTTAACCTAAATGCAGCCATAGAGATCCTTCTAATTCAATGGGCATGCTCCTCGCCTGATCACGTGCAACGTACTGCCAGGACATTGGCTTAGGAGCTTCCTGATTCCATCTCTGTTATCGTTAGCTTGGTGAATGCAGTACTATCTACTCTCAAAATTCAGCGAAGCCGAGATCGTCCCAAAAAGAAATGTTTGTATGTTTGGAATTACATTTAAAACTATGTAACATTACCAAGAAGATAAACTTAGTTTCTAAGTGAATCAACAAGATTTTTCTTGTAATTTTTCGCGACACCGCCTCTGTGTTTACAGTGAGTGTTGTATAATTTGCACGACGAGAACTGCAGCCATGATGGCGTCTAGTTATAATGCTAAGGAAGAGGACGGGCACCCCTCTGGTGCTACTGTCCACGGCGGAGCAGGAACTGTAAAAAACAAAAAGCCGGACAACACTGCGTTTAAACAGCAAAGATTACCGGCATGGCAGCCGATTTTGACAGCGGGCACTGTTCTCCCTGCTTTCTTCGTTATTGGTCTCATCTTCATTCCTATCGGCATTGGTCTCTTCGTGACATCAAACAACATCAAGGAGTTTGAGGTAAAGCTTTGCCAGCCAGCCTACACATCATAAAGTAGGCAATTGTGTATTTCTAGGGATGCTCAGTTTGGCTACCTGTCTTTTTCTATTGTCTGTATTCAGTGTACAGTAAGTATTCATTTTTATCTCCCTTAACTTTACAGATAGATTATACTGGTGTTGATTTGTCAAGTCCGTGCTTTAACTGCTCTCAAAACTACATCTGGAACAGCACAACGCCATGTACATGCTCTGTCCCCTTTTCTCTGGATCAACCTTTTGAGGTAAGCTGAGCAAAATCTGCAACCTTATTCTTCCCTCCGACCCCTCAAAGTAATGTATTATTAATCACTAATTTAATATTACACTTTGTGCATAATTTTGCAAACAGTAGATGAATTACTGGACTGGCCTCTGAGTTGAGTAACTGCTTGTCTCCTGCTGTTTTTAGAAACTGTTAATGGTTCGCTCTGTCTGTCCTCAGAATCGATCTTTACTATTTTAAGACCATTGCCCTGAAAGTTATTTATTATTCATGCAAATAGCTTTTACAGGAGAATATTGATTAGCCTAAATAAATAATTTACTCACTCAAAACCCTACCTGTCCGTGTTAGATCTGCAACATTTTTGCGTTGTCATGTGAAGTACTATTCTTTTATTCCATTGAACAACTCAACTAATTCAATACTCGTTCATCTGGAATTCTTTCATTCTCCACCTCTAGAGCAATGTCTTCATGTACTATGGATTGTCCAACTTCTATCAGAATCACAGGCGTTATGTGAAGTCCAGAGATGACAGCCAGTTAAATGGAGACTTGTCTTCTCTAAAGGTAGGCTATGTCACAGGTGCAGTTGTTTGAGCCTGTATATGGAGTTTCACATTATACTACACACTGAATAGATGTTGGCTTAATTGTAAAATTTCCTCATTTTGTAATGTCTTTGCTGTTATTAAACACATTAACATTATTGGCTCATTTTCCAGAACCCCAGCAAAGAATGTGAGCCATACCGCACTAGTGAGAACAAGCCTATTGCTCCATGTGGTGCCATCGCCAACAGTCTTTTCAATGGTAAGACTTAAGAGAGATTTATTTCCTTAACAAATAATTTTGCAGTCGCCTGCCAACAGTCTTTTTAATGATAAGACTTAAGAGATCTTTTTTTTTTTTTACTTAACAAATAATGTTTCCATTTCCTGTTCTGAAGTTTTCTCAGTAACATTCACTTGCAAATACTCAACTTGTCTTATTGTTTTGTACCAACGCAGCCCTATTTAGATGTGTATCTTGGTATTGCTTTGGTTTGCCATTAAGCTTCAGTGTTGGTCAACTACCGCCAATACTTGTCATGCCATTGACTGCCATGTATTTCTCTTCATTAGACACTCTGGATCTGTATTACATTGACCCCAATGGCTCCAGAACTGCTATTCCTCTGGTGAAGACGGGTATTGCATGGTGGACCGACAAGCATGTGAAGTTTAGGAACCCTGCTGGAAACAACCTCACTGTAGTGTTCCAAGGTGATTTGCATACCAAGTCAAATAGAAAGACTACATAGTGCACAACAACACGGAGGTTTTAAACCCAAAGGCGAAACATCACCAATGTCAGGGAGCTGAATTGCTTGACTACAGCTGTATGCTCATGGGCTAGCAAATGTCGCCATTACATTGTCTGGTAGTGTGATCAGGGATTTTCAGTGAAGAAGCATTTTTAGCGCATCTTCATGACAAAAGTTTCTTGGCTAATAATCATATTATCAGGACTGACTATTTTCCGTCCTTCAGGCACAAGCAAACCTGTGAACTGGAGAAAACCTGTGTATGAGCTGGATCCGTCCGATTCTGACAACAATGGCTTCATCAATGAGGATTTCATTGTGTGGATGAGGACAGCAGCCCTGCCCACTTTTCGCAAGCTTTACCGCATCATCCAGAAGAAGCCCAACAACATGTCCCCAACTCTCCCCCGAGGACAATACGTCCTGGACGTCACCTACAGTATCCTTTTGAAAAAGATTGCAATACATAAACAGCACGGCCTACATGCTTGTAATGGGAGTGCCTTGCCCATAGAACACCGAGATGATGGTTTTCAGTTATAAACTACATTTTCTATTTAGTTATAATTACATTTGAACCGACCTATGTTGTCCTCTCTCAATGTGTAATCTCTCACAATTTATGTTATTATGGATCTGTATTTTCTTTCACCTTTTACTGTTCTCAAATTCTACGCATTTTCTGATTCTTTCCAGATGCTTCTACTGTTGCTTTCCAGATGCTTCTGCTGTCATTTCCTTTAACCACATCTATTAGACTACCCGGTGCGGAGCTTCGAGGGCAGAAAGCGTATGATCCTGAGCACCATCTCCTGGATGGGTGGGAAGAACCCCTTCCTGGGCATCGCCTACATCACTGTGGGCTCTGTGTGCTTTTTCTTGGGCATCGTTCTCCTAATTATCCACCACAAATATGGCAACCGTAACAACAATGCAGACATTCCCAATTGAGTGGTCGGTTTCCTGTACGCATGCCTGGGTCAAGCAAACAATGGTCTGGCCCTGCCCTGGACTGCTTGCTGATTCAACCTGAATGCACTGGTGGTTGTTCATGTGTTTTGTGTTGTCAGGTTGCAGACCAATGTGATTTTTTTCCTTTTACAAAGAAGCACAGTATATATTCAGCACGTTCCTATTAGGAATCTATTTTATAGAACTTGGAGATTTTTAGTGACAGGGAAACCATTCTGTATCATACATTTCTACCTGAAGTTATTGGATGAATGTCCTGACTAAGCTAAGTGTGTTACAGAGTGTTTTAGACCTTGTGTGTGTGTGTGTATACAAATGGGATGAGACCCACGAAATCTCTGGAAGTTCTATGTATGTGACATTACTGGTGAAAGTGTACTTAAGTACATTAGTGTTTCTATTTTCCATTTATGCAGATGTTACTTCAAAGGGGAACACAAATATTATTTGAGTATTTTTGTCCTGAATGGCTTCAGTGATGTCTATCTTAAAGGACGTTTCAGTCACATTTTGTGTTCTATATCCTGCTGGTATCCTGATTGTACTAATGTTTTTAATTTACGTACCTCTGAGACCATTTCCAATTGGCCAAAATTTGGAATGAGGAACAAAAGCTCACATTCATGCTTCTGGTTTGTTTATAATGGTGGCAAGCATTTTTTGAGCGATAAAAGCAGTTATAGATTTTACCAAATAAATGTCGATATACAGATTTTATTGCTTCAGAAATGCCAGTTTAATGTTTTGATCTATTGCTGTATTTATTTAATTACTTGTTTAAAGTAGCACTGCTCTCCAGAATGTTGTGTGTGAAGTCATGTTGTACTCTGAGGATGCATCCACAGCCACAAACTTGATTTGTTTATAGATTTGATTTGGAGTTTACAAAGAAACTTGATTTTGAATTCACAACTAAGCAGAATATCAGTACTGACAAAAAATGCAATACTTTAAGTGTCGTATTTCTTATGCTCTTATTTGTTTTTTGTGTTTGCTTATTCTGCTGTTTATTATTTAAAGATGCGGTCTTTTGTGATTAACAGAATGTTTTAAACATTCCATTTTGGGCTGGATGTGTAATATAGGTAGAATCACTATCATACAAGTTTGAAAGTGAATGAATTTGATCACAAATCAGCAATCAATGACGTAGTACACAATTTCCGGGACTCTTGCTGCTCGACTCTGCCCCTTTTTAGCCACATAAAGTGGCCTAAAGTCTTGGACTTCATCTTTAATATCACTTTATAGTTGAGGGAATTAAGTGAAAATAAAATGCTAAAATTATTTATAGATTATTTTCATAAGTATTCAACCCCCTTTGAACGTTCCACTGAAGGCATTTGCTGTTTTAATATAGTCGAGTGTGTGGGACTTTCCTCTGTTGTTGCAGTGTTGAGGGATTTTATTGGAGTGGCCATCCAAGCCTTCAGTGCCACTGTCCAGGGCCGTGGCCAGGAATCCTGGGCCTCCTGTAAAGATATATGCCCAGGCCCCCTCGCTTACAGACAACATTGACATTATTAAGATTAGCGGGCCCTGCCACGCTATGGACCCGTGAATCATGTCTACCTTTTCCTGCGTTAGCAACGGCACTGCCGATTTCAATACTAAATCATGTTTAAAGCTAAATCTTCTATCCATATCCAGTCTGGTCTAGACCAACCTATGTCTAGTTACAGATCTAGGTACGATTTGAAAACTGATTTATCTGTGATCAAATGTACAGTTTATCAGTGATGTGAATGGCTGTGAATTTTTCTGAGCTCCATAGCCAGAGCATGCATGCAGAAGCAATATTCTGTGGTATTTTTTTAAATGTTAGTTCATTCATCAGTTTAGTTAGACATGATTAAGTCGCTGGTTATTTTGATGTTACTATTTCAGGGTCCCGAACAAGCGCCAGTTCTGGTTTTCGTATGGAGCTCAGTGGTTTGAGAAGCTAAAAAGTGCAATGTTTCATTGAAACTGGCAGAATGATCTGAAAGTTATTTAGGATGCAAGAGAATTTGTACATCGGGTAATAGGCAGTTGCCTGCTGTTTTGATAATGTCCAACACCGCTAGAGTCTGATTTCAGCTTTTAGACGTCGACAAGACAACTCCGTCATAACTCCACATTTGGAGTACAACAATGGACGAGTTCAGTTAGTGTTCTTGGGCAAGTCGTTCCCGCGATACATTCAAAATAATTTTTTATTGACAACAATGCACAAATATACAGAAAAACAAAATGAGTCAAAATAGTGACAATTCTGGGTTTACATATAAATTACAGAAAACAAAATAACAACTAGACATACAGAATATTAGGCACTATATGGTGTTTAACAGAAAATGGTACTGGTATCCTTTATAAAAACCAGACATTGTTTCAAGTAGTAGTTTAGTTTTTATGCTTTACCAATCTGAGGGAAAGATGGAATTTGCGATACTTTCAGTATGATATCCAGTAGCCTACCTATATTAGTGCATGGAGTACACTGTCAGAACCGTGATGGATCATGCATAAATGTATATGTAAATTATTATAGACTTGATATGATCCACGGTGACATTCAGTCAGCACTCAGCTTCAATGTAGAACAACCCCATAGTTTTTATTGACCTGTTTGTAGTATTCCTGACCCCCCCCCCCCCCCCCCCCCCCCCCCCCCCCCC
>JACXGI010001469.1:17751-78446 GCA_016801175.1 Esox masquinongy | reverse complement strand
TACAGCATTTCACCAGTGGCCAAAAGAATGTTAGATCAGATCCCCAATCTGACAAGGTGAAAAATAGTTTGACCATGTACATTGAAGTCTGAGAGCCTGCTGTTTAAATGACTGGTTGTTCCAAATGCAATTTCTCCAGGTTCGACTGGACCTTTTCAAAAATTGTAATGTAAATATTCTACATATTACTATTTGAACCTCATTTTTTCTTTTTAACGAGTCGGATCTTTTCGAGTCGCTCAGTAAAAACAACAAATGTTTCGAGTCATTTCGTTAATTTCAGGCAATAATGGCCAAAGCCCTGACCCCCCACCCAGGTGTAGGAATCCGTTGCAAACCGTTCGATTGAATGATTCAATTGAACAAGTCACAAAAAATGACTTGAGTCCCGAATCACAAGATTCATAAAAAATGAATCGTTCGCGCTCTGCACGTCACTAGTTCAGACCCGTTCACACCTTGTCGCAAAGATTCTTGGGATTTTACCGGAAACTGTAGCTACCTAGTGTCCTTGGACTTTTGTAGTCACCTCAAGAAATACATTTTCCAAAATGTACCGGCAGTTTATGGTAAGCGTTCAGTTATATCTACTAGATCAATTGGTATGAATTCGTTTACGTTATTCGATGTTTTGTTGCTTGCTTACTGTCGCTATTTGACTTGTCTTTTCCACTTTCAACGATGTCAGTCAGTGGCTAAGCTAATTTGCTAGTTAGCAAGCTAGTACGCTAGCGACTTATATCAGCTAGCTAGCATTCTTATTAACCTTTATTATTAATGTGTCATTACCCGATATGTTAAACTTGTTTGATGAAACCCAGATCAATTATTCTACTCCCAAAAATGTGTTTTTACAGCCGTTAGCTAAGTTACCCAGGAGCGGCAGGTACTGTAACCGGAATAAACCCAGGGTTGCTACATTGAATCTTCGAGCTGTTAGTGTTAATTGAGAAATGAAACTGACGACGTTGCGGTCTGTCCCGGTTCGATACATTTCACATTAATTGCTCGCCTTGGAAGCACATTTCTCAATTTCTGATAGATTTTCTTTCTGCAAATGTACGAACAAAAAATCAATCTAGCTGGTTTTTGAGACAAGAGCCACTTCGCCTTTGCTCAGGCTTTATTCTCATTTACAGTAGTTAAACAGTATTAACGCTGACAGTTAAAACAATATTTATAAAACTGATTGAAGGGATGTATATAGCTGGATACAGTAGTCCTTTCCAGTCTCTAGAGGTCATGGGCCCGCTAAAATCACAGCGTTAGAAGGGTCACACATTTAGGAAATGTGTATGTAAATGCGAAAACACAATTTACACATTTAGCGGATTCTGTTTTTCGAGGACAGAAGAACAACAATGTCTTTTTCCGTGGGGTCTCAGATCTGGCAACCTTTCAGTTACTGGTCAGGTGCTCTAACTGCTAAGCTATCTGTTGCCCCACTTACATTTGTTATTTGTATGATTATTTGGAAGAGGATCCACTTCTGACACTTGATGAATGTGTGGAGGCTAACCTATTCTAACTACACAATATATTGCAGAATAAAAGGTTTCTAGTTAGTCCACGAATGTGTAGATGTTCAGGTTTAATTGACTAATCAAATGTATCTCTTCCTCGTCATCTGTATCTCCAGTGTCTTCAGCAGCTGTCCAGGCGGACTATATCCAGTACTGCCCGCAGACAGGTGGACAACATGGTCAAGGAGAAGCAGAAGCTGTTCCAGGCAAGCTTTAGGGAAAAGGGAGGCAGGCTAATGGAGCCCAGAATTCTTCTGAAGACCTGTGAAAATATATAACTGAATGCCTTTCTTCCAGAGATTAAAAAGATGGTTTTAAGATGAGTTGTATTCATTTCTGGTTTGGTGTTGTTCACCTCATTTTGAGGTGCTTTTGTGTTGAAATTGTTTGACCAGTAATGGAGCCATAATGCTAAGGTTAAAGTTTGCACTTTATTCCCAGGTTCTTGAAACAGAGTATTGTTTCCACTTTGTAGCCTGAAAGATAAGTATGTGCTGTGAAATGTTTACTCACAGGCTTCACTCATAGTTTGGGTTGGACTGACCTAATTTTTTGCATGCAGTGTGTAATGACAGCAGCCAATGCAACATCTAGATTTATGATATAGAGCGCTTTGATGACTCTTGGGTAACACTCTCAATTTCCCCAGCTGACACTTGTGCATCCTAGAGCTAAAACAGTGATTGCTGGTCTGCAATTGCTTGTTGCACCCCAAAATGTGCTTATGAATACCCTTTTTGGGTTTTATAGTGTTACTATATTTCATTTGGCTAAAAGATCTCCAAAGTTGCGCTACAGGAAGTATAAATGTTATTGTTAACGGTGTTTACACATTAAGAGTAATGTGTAAGTTTCAGTAATGTTTGGTTCATGTAATATTTTGGGCTTTGCCTGGGCTATTGTAATACTGTATGTGCTGATGAATAAATTATTCCATATATTATATCCATATTCAGGTGGTGCAAAAGTGCGTATACTATAAAAAAAATCTGCTACCACCAAACTTCCTCCTTCAGGCCTATACCAATTCAGAACAGTTTTATTATTTTTGCCATTAAGGGGTTCATAGGAGATCATTTCCTGTTTTTCCTGTTTGTATAGGCGGATAACGGGATTCCAGTCCATCTGAAGGGAGGAGCCATGGATGCTATTCTCTACAGGCTAACAATGGCACTTACAGTCTTTGGTATGTCCCCATTACCATGTGACATGTAAATGTGATATTTATTGTATTTACTTGTGGTATTTTTACCTCAAGTAATCTCACATTTTGTCAAACCAAAACAGTGGAGTCAAATGCCACCTCCATACGTATTTTTTTTTTACTTGATGCAAGTGTCACTTTTTTTTACTTTTTTTCTTTGCCTAATTCAAAGTATTTTGTGCCTTTACAGGAACTGGGTTTGTCGTGTATGAACTCCTCAGTGCATCGATGCCCAAGAAGTCATAAGTGTTCTTGTCTATGTCCATCCATAAATAACTCTTCTCTGTTGTACAAATTTATGATCTGGGAGATTTTGTCCTATCAGTTATGACATGTTTAATGCCTGGGATCAATATTTATTGATTGTACTACAGATAATAAAAGAACACCAATACAAAGTACTATTCAAATTAATGTCTTAAATTAAACATTGTCATACGTCTGATATATGGTGTTATTGTAATGTGTATAAACATATTTTGGATGGCTTTTGTGTGCTTTGTATACAGAAATTGCATTTTTAGCTGCAATTGTTTATTGTGCATGAACAAATCAGTCATTTTGTGGGATAAGGTCCCCATGGCCTATAGGATGGTCAGTTCTGCACATATGGTTGACAGCCCTAGTATGTTCAGTGGTGCCCATTATCAGTGTCCTTCATGAAGATGAACAAGACTTGGATGCATTTAAAGATTTTACATCAATGCAATTGTTGAGGAAGAGATTGCGTTTCAACTGTACTGAATAAGCAATGTAAAAATAGCATGCAACAAATAAACTACTTAGGCCCTTATCTATGGATTTTACATGACTGGGAATACAGATATGCATGCTGATATGCATCTGGTCACTGATAAAAAGTCAGGGGCAAACTTAACATGTTACGTGCACAGGTGCAGATGTGCATATCAAGGGGTTGGAGAGGTTGTGTGGCGGACATTCTCCAACATAAAAAGTGATTATTGTGGAAAAGTTTTTATTTCCATAATTCAAATAAAAAAGTGACACCTTCATATATTCTAAATTCATTACACATAAGGTGAAACATTTTGAGCCTTTTTTGACTTGAAACCGTTGTCCGAAGACACTCATTGACACCCTCCACGAGGAGGGTAAACCACAGAAGGTCATTGCTGAAAGGGCTGGCTGTTCGCAGAGTGCTGTATCAAAGCATATTCATGGAAAGTTGAGTAGAAGGGAAAGTGTGGTTGGAAAAGGTGCACAAGCAACAAGGATGACCACAGCCTTGAGAGGATTGTCAAGCAAAGCCAATTCAAGAACTTGGGGGAGATTCACAAGGAGTGGACTGAGGCTGGAGTCAGTGCATCAAGAGCCATCACGTGCAGACGTGTCCAGGAAATGGGCTACAATTGTTGCATTCCTAATGTCAAGCCACTCCTAAACCAGAGAACATCATAAGCGTCTTACCTGGGAAGCAGTCTTCCCCATGATTGTGGTTGTGTGAACTGAAGGCTCAGGTAGTTAATTAGCTGATTAGAGCACTTCTCAGGTCAACATTTTTGTATTGTAATTTTTTTTCTAATATTTTGAGATACTGGGTTTTTGATTTCCATGAACGGTAGCTAAGCCATAGCTATTCAAGATTGAAACAAAAAGTCTTGAAATGTATGACTTTATGTGTAATGAATCTAGAGTATATGCAGGTGTCACTTTTTGATTTGAATTAGCCTACGGGAAAAAAAAATACTTTTCCACGATATTCTAATTTTTTGAGATGCACCTGTATATGTTGGAGAATGTCTGCCACACAACCTCTCCAACCCCTTGATATGCACATCTGCACCTGTTCACGTAAGATGTTAATTATTTCGGACCTGACTGTATCGTTTGCTTTACAACACTAGAGGGCATCCCTGACCATGAAATGACCGACATCTGATTTACGGAATTTGGTGTAGAAACTGGACTGGACCCCTCACCATTTTTATGTATGTTCACAATTAATTAATCCCAAAAGGCAAACATAAATTACACACAGCGAAGACATTTTGTTCGAGACCAAGATCTTTGTTATGTCTATAACTGGCATATATAGAAGAACAGAAAGTTGCTCTGGTTTACTCAATGCGTACTTTTTACCAGCCGGTAACTGTTTCACTCGCGAGCGCAACTACGCTGTGGAGAGATTCAGAAAAAAAAACACTAACTTCTTGTTGGATAGTTCAACATATTTGTATGTAACAACATACTAATATAGTCTACATTTGAATATCGTCAGGGTGGACTGCCCAATTGCAAATTATCCTTGTTAACCCGTTACAGGGATCTAACTCTGAAAATCAACGTGCCTACGGAATGCAGAAAATAATGCAGTTTCCAGAAATGTAGTTCTTCAAGAAATGTTTCATATATCAAACCATGGCAAGGTTTACCAGTGGAGTTTCGTAAGAGCTTACGGTGGTAAAATGAGAGTTGGGAACAGCCCCCTATTAAGTAGCAGATTGTGGAAAGATTCTTCCCACTTGGAAAGAAGCTTTCCTTCTTGGACATCTGCTGTTTGAGCTTCCAGTAGCTAGCTAAAGGAGAGAAGGGTCCACCCAGAGCTCCTGAAAGTTATCTGGTAGTTTCTAGAGGGAGGCTTGAAGGAGGGTGCACTTTAAGTTTTTATTTGATTCTGTCTGGATTGGCCAGGTGAGCAACACATTTTATTTTAGCCTTCTGTTTATTAGAAATATTTCAAGATATTTGGAAAACATTATTTTATTTTTATGAAAAAGCGCAGTATGTACTATTTATGCACAATTTTCAAGACCAGGTTGTGAACAGGAGGGCATAGATATACTGCTTACTTAATTATTCCGAGAATAACTCCTAGACAGGTGATATTTTAAGAGATTGTTTAAGACTATATATTTTTTCAATGAAAATCATGCATGTTGGATTATCAGGACCTCTCTGGAAGTAACTACGCTACTAATATTTATGATTGAATATGCCTCAAATGAGTACAGCCATTTCAAATCAGTAAATTAATTCATTTCTCACTGTATAAATTCAGTTAAATTATACCTTCGCTTTGGAAAGATACATAATTATGTATTATTATTGTCAACGGAATTTATAATACGTAAAATACATCCTTGCCTGGCCAGACAGGCTACCACCACCAACAAGTCTGGGAATCAAACGGGAAAACTGAATGAAATGGTCCTCCAGCTGCTGTATTCACTGCCGGCCCACTAGGCGGGGCGCATTACCTGAATGTGTTTATGGGACCAGTAGCCTAGACATGCACCTCATCTCGTTCTCGTTTTACCATAAAAACCGAGCTGAAGTGTAGCTGCCAGAAGCGCATCCCACTGCCAAAAATGGTTTAGTACCGTATGTCTTTGTGTTCTGACTAATGTTCGCGACAGGTTATCTTAAAAAATAAATCTCAAACATATCCGATGTCTACATGACATGTTGAATTTATAATCAAATTCCTGAGGTTATAATGAAATAACGAAATTAATATTGTTTATGGATAACACATTTAATTTAGATGTATTTTTATAGAAACAGTGACAAAATGAAGAACAGTTTGATCTTTATTCGTTTTTTCTCTCTTTGAACCACATTTTGACAGACAATGCCAGTTAAACTCCGTGCGCCATATTAATGAATATCTCATCAAGCGCTCAGAGCTCGTCACTTTCTTCCCAAACTACACTTAAATGGTTTTGAACGAAACTCTCTCTTCAGATTCATTCATGTGCTGATCTATAACGCCTAAAAATGAAGATAAGGCTGTCAGTGGCCGTGGCTGCCTTCGTAGCAGTGTTACTAACCTCCGTTGAAGCTCAAGGTAAATGTGCTCCTCATCTTCCCGTCGACCCTTTTCATTTACCCTTCCCTCTCTCTCTCTCTCTCTCTCTCTCTCTCTCTCTCCTTCTCACTCTGTCTAGTTTTTTATTTTATTTTAAAATATTTAGGTTTATGATAGAGGATTAATTGTATGAAGACCAGCATATGGAAACAACCATCATGTATTGTACATTATGATTAATAAATTATACCCAGTTATGTGTGTTTTTGCTTGATTTAACTTTGTTCTGCACATCTTTACATGTTCTGTGATGTTAACCATTTTAGGAAACCTATTTACAGTGATTTAAAGATCATTACATTTGAATGGATTTGTAAATCTTTACTCAAGCTTGGTAGTTGGTACATTTTTAAAATATATTTTCAATTTTGTTTCATGATAGAAGATATAAAGAAACCGAAATATTGAAATAGCTTCAACACAAATTATTGTGTGGAGGAATGCTATTGTGAATTTTCTAATTGTTACTACTTTCTAGAAAATTGGATCTGTCCTAAGAGGACAACGAAGACATTATGTGCCTGATTGACTTTGTGGTTCGATATAAAAATGCGGAACCCAATCGCAATTTCTTATTTGGAAATTGGATAGGATTTTTACATTTTCTGTTCACTTTCTAATTATGTGTACTCAAACAAGAGAACTCAAAATTGAATTTGAACTAAAATCTTGTAACTATTCCTCTCGAATTATGTTAGCTGTATTGAATTTATAGTAGCAGTTCTACATTTCAGACTACATTTCAATATTCAAATACTACGAGTGCTCATGAACATTTTTAGAAAGGTGAGATCAAAGTTTTAAAATTCTTGATGTTTAAGAAACTTGAGAATGTTAACCATACAATCTAAATGTTTTTCAACGTATGATTTATTGGCAATTATTTTCTGACCAAAAAAATGAAAAGAAGTGGGATGCCAAAGAAAGTTTTGATTATTTCCCCTGAAAGCGTGTCGGGGGAGTCCAATGTCTACTCCCATATATCTTCTGTAACGGAATGGAAAGATGTAATATGAGAATCACAAAAATAATCCTCAGACAGCGAAAAGACAAAGAGCCTTTTTAGGCTTCTTGTGGGCATTCTTAAAAACGCTGAGTTGCAATCCATATGGAAAGTTAATATGCAGCAATGTTTAATGTCAGCACATGTTGCGGAATTACTCTGGCATCTGTTCTGCCTCTTTTGGAGGGTCAGAGCTCTTTTCTCTGGCTAGCTGGCCCAGCAGTAGATCAGGCCAGGATGGATGGCTGACTGGCTGCAGGCTGAGGTTACTGACAGTAGCTAGACGGTGCCTGCCCCGTCAATGGGAAAGGCAGCGGTATCCTGTGGTCAGGCAGGGAACGTCTGATCCTACACCTGGCAAAAGGAACTTGACCAGAAAGATATCCACCATTATATGAACTGATCTTCAAGGTCTATTTTTAAAAATCAGTTTTTTTTAGAAAATTTAATTCAAAGGCAAAATCAGAAATGTTAATGAGAAAATGCAAATCGACTGCACTGTCAACTTTGTTTCCAAATATTTGAGATTACTTTGTACAATGCTGCTTAAACAGCCTGAGCAGGGTGTGCAGCTCTTTGCTCTTATGAGTGAAGACAACCTCCCTCCCCACTCCCCCAACCCACCTCCTTTTTGCCCATCAACCCCACCCCCGGAGTGGGCTTATTGATTCTTGTTGGAGAGACTTTCTTGGAGACATGAGGGGAGCTTACCCGGGCCCCCTGAATTGATGTGGAAGGTTGGTGATCCTCCTTTACCGTGTTCCCATACCAGCTTTGGCTCAGGTCCAAGTTGTTGTCTGCCTGTGCGTTCAGTGTGTCTGAGCTGTGGCTTTCTTAGCCGGTATTTTACAATGATATTTTTGCATCCCATCACATTGCCCCTCATCAAAAGCTTGCATGCCATCCACCCGCTAACACTGTCTGAAAGGGCAGCCTTTGCATGTGTGTCTTCATCCCATCCTCATCATCATCATGGACTATAGTGTGTGGACTATGAGATAAGGCCTCACAGCCATGGACGATAGAATGAATAGGCACCATTCCATACCACTTCATACATCTTAAGACTTTATATTCTTACTGTTTAGCTTTCTCTTATTCTGTTAATCCCCTTAAGTTGATATTTCTGTCCATAACAATGACTAGGACCTTTTCAAACACTTTGTTTTCCCTCTCCTTTAAATACAATTTTATAAAATGAAAAGTCAATTTAACACTCAGTTTATCTAAATAGGTTGCATGTGAGACCCCATTGATTAAGAATATCATTTACAAATACATCTATTATTTCTCGTTGTGTGGTCCCTCATGTACATGGAAACTGTCGTCTCATTTGTCAAGTTGTCCTAAACAACTTGTTCATGTACATATGCATGGTGGTGTGAAAACCAGCTCATTGTGGACACGTATGTTATTGTTGTCAGACTGCATCTGTCATTGTTTTTGTTTGTTTATTTTCAATGTATTTGTACATTATTTTCCTCTGTATCTCAGCTCTACCTTAATTTGCACTGTGCAAGCAGTGTCTCGTCATGCCATCTCGCACACTCTGCCAATGAAAAGAAAGTACACAATAATCTCTCAAGAGACACTGTGTATTCTTTTTGCAAGGTTTGCAATGGATGTATGCCAACGATACGTATGTATGTATATATATATTTATATATATAAAACACTCAACTTCTTTGTCCATATATGTATATATACTCTGTATATATAACATATGGTGTTAAATTCTGTGAATGCCATCTTCAACATTACCTGGCCATCTTGACTCCATTGTATAATCAATAACGTTGGAATGAATATATTGTTGAACTTGGGTGTTGATCGATTCTACGACTTGAGGGCAACTTGTTGGTACTGGTTGATTGGGCATGCGTGTTAATGACTGCACTCAGCATGTACTGTATGGTTCACTCAATGTTTGCACTGGGAGGTTTTGTGTGTAGTTGGTCTTTATTAATGTTGTGTACTCCAGACATCCGGTGCTTGAGTTGCTGACTAGGGATACCTGGTTATGCAATTCAAACAAATGCCATTTTGTTTTCCAAAATGGCTTCTCACACTTTTTGAATGTTGTCATTGTTACTTTTTTGTCACCTTTGCCAAGGATTTGTGTTCTTTCAATCTCCCCCAACAATGAACGTCTCAACTTCTGTCATGAAGTGTTTGTCGTTGGGCTGTATGTTAATGCTTGTTTTACAATGCCTTGCTGTAATACTTCAATCAACACATTTATACGCATACCTTACTTTTTTCCTTCATGTAAGTTAACATCACTTCCTGTTTTGTTTGCAGTGGAACCCCCCTCAGACTTGAAATTTACAATTCTAAATGAGAACACAGTGCAAATGTCATGGACAAAACCATCACAAATGATACAGGGCTACAGAATCCAAGTTACATCAGATACAGGTTTGTATTTATTGATCTCTGCTTTTCATGCCAAGCTGAACAATCATACAGTATGCAACAATTCTAATGACAACTCACTATCTATATCCCAGATGAAGCAGGCAGAGAGTTAAGCCTCCCTGCCTCTGCTACAATGACATCTATCACAGACCTGACACCTGATGTGGATTACTCAGTGTCCATCAGTTCCTTTGTTAACACAGAGGAAAGTATATCCATCTTTGGCCAGCTCACTAGTAAGTGCTCAAAATTCGGATGCTAAATTGTTGTTATGGACTGACATGAAAAGGTTTTATACCTCAGATCAGAATATTTAGTCAGAAATAAATGAACCATTACATGGTCTAAGGCTATGATCTAGCTACCCATAGAGATAAAAGCATTTTTTTAATGGAACAACTGAGGGTTTATGCAGTTAGGTTATATCTAGCCACATCAGAAAAAAGAAACCACTTATGTTTATTGAAACTTGAATCACACACTGCTTACAGCTAATGAACCACGAAAAATTATGTTTATATGTATGCGGTTGATGTCTCATTCAAGAGGCCTGATGATGTCTTGATTGTCTTGGAGTTCTTTCATTTACATGGCACGCAGTATGACCTGATAACATTCCAAGTTCTGTTGTGTTTCAGTTCAGTCCAGTAACACTAGTGGAACAGAAAGGAGGCCGCAGACTTCAGATGCAATCAGTAAGAATGTTAACCTACATTTCAACCAATCTGCACTGTGACTATTGCCGGTCCACATATCTTCACCATTATGCCAGTTTTTTTGTGTTTTTCCATGGACTTGTAATCAAAACATATTTTCCTGGCATAATTTCCTCAGCATCAAAAACTCCTTCTGTACTGTTGAGTTGTCACAGTGTGAGTAGGCAGGGGGTTCCGACAGTTGTCCAGATTGTACACATTAGTTGAAAATTGAAAACAGCCTTCACATCCCAATTGAGTTCATCCTTAGAGTGGGAGGAGTTGTAATTCTAAATGCAAGCAAACGGGTTCCTTCTGTTATCCTATAATCCAAGAAAAGGAATGACGTCACTGTCGTGCCAGCTCTGTTCATGTCTGTCCTTTGAATGTTGAAAGAAGAGGAAAGGATTGCTGCTTTGAGAATAAGTCATTTACTGAGGTTCTGTGCCTGTCCATGTGGCTTTCCCAATACTTTTTTCCAAACCATGCCCACTTCTGGTACAAATTGACCTCAGAATGCTCCCAAAACCCTTTCTACTAGAAGATATGTCTGATAGACTGAAATCATTCTCACAATTAATTAATTGCCAAGATAAATCTATAGAACTACATATTTGATGTTCAGTCAAGAAATCTTCAAAAGGCAAGAATGATCTTCTTGAGAAATTGACCTTTTTGACCTAAAATTCAGGAAACTCATAGAAGTCCTGCCAGTTATTGCAATGGAGGCATCTTGGTTGTTGCAGAGAATGAATGATCAGGGTTTGAACAAGCTGAACAAATCCACTGAAAGTTTAGTGATAATATGGTCCATATAACACATTGTATGTTTGTTGGAATCCCATCTGTCTAGTGCCATAGAGTATCGAGAACATGCACCAATCTGCCGGATGTATCCAGACAACTGATTCTTTCCTTCCCCACTCTCCGTCTACACCCCTTTCAGAATGTTCAGTCAGTGCCGTAGCTGACCTGGTCTTCCTGGTGGATGGCTCCTGGAGCGTTGGCAGGGAAAACTTTAAGCACATTCGCAGCTTCCTCAGTGCCATGGCGGGTGCCTTTGACATCGGAGAGGACAAGACCAGGGTGGCGGTGGTCCAGTACAGCACAGACACTCGCACTGAGTTCGACCTCAACCGCTACACCAAACGAGGACAGCTGCTCAAAGCAATCAATTCCTTGCCTTACAAGGGGGGAAACACGATGACCGGTACATATGATTGGACTGGCCTACTGCAAAATGATTGATCCATTATAGTGTGTTGAAATACTGTTGGACAGAATCTTAAATTGAGATGCGTGTAACAGTTTGTAAGTAGAACATTGGTGAAAATGTTGATTTAGATACATGTTCTGGTAATTCACTCAAAGTAGGCTTTGACATGCAGTAAATATGATATTGTGCAATTTTTGTAAAGAACCTCAATGTTCTTAAAGGTTTAATATGTTCTATTCTTTCTCTAGGGGACGCCATTGACTACCTGCTGCAAAACATATTTACGGAGTCAGCCGGCGCCAGGAAAGGCTTTCCAAAGATAGCCATGATCATCACAGATGGAAAATCCCAGGACCCAGTGGAGGAGTATGCTAAACGACTCCGGAACATTGGAGTGGAAATATTTGCCTTAGGTACTGTATTTTTAGTGCTAAATGCTTCTTTTCCACAAACACTATTATGCTTTTTGTTTGTGAGCGGCCAGGAACTTCCGCTAGAGTCTTCAATTGCTAGAGCTAATTGCTAAGGTTAATTTTAATTTATTGTTTCAGAAATTTTGCAGACGTTCTTATCTAGAATGAACTAGAATAGGGCGTACATATACATATATATATGTATATATATATATACATATATATATGTATATATGTTATATATAGTATATATAGTCTATGTTATACTGATACCCCTTGGAAATAAAACCCACAACCTTGGCAATGCAACCATCATGCTCTTCCAACTGAGCCACACAACTTCTGCGATGTCTTTTTACCATTTAGGCATCAAAGGAGCAGATGAAGATGAACTGAAAGAAATGGCCTCGACTCCCTACAGTACGCATGTCTACAATGTCCCTAACTTTGACGTGATCAAGGCAGTGCAGGAGAAGCTCATCGCTCAGGTGTGCTCGGGTGTGGAAGACCAGCTCAACTCTCTTGTGAGCGGAGATGATGGTAAGACATTATAGATGAAGCATTACAACACATTTACTTTATTCGATTTTCATGTTGAGTTTAGTTCCGCTCAAAGGCCAGTTTATTGACAACCACAATACTGACGAAACTGTAAATGGATTGTTAAAGTGATGTCTGACCAAACTACAGTAATATCCCCATGTCAACCACATGTATTTTCTGTGCCACTAGTGGTGGAGCCGGCCTCCAACCTCCAGGTGCGTGAGATCTCCTCTAAGTCCATGAGGGTGACGTGGGATCCCTCTCCGGGGGAGATCACGGGCTACAAGCTGACCCTGATGCCCATGATGGCTGGTATGAAGCGCCAGGTGTTGTATGTGGGCCCCACCCAGACTTCTGTCAATGTCCGGGACCTGTCCCCAGAGACTGAGTATGAGATCAGCCTGTTTGCCCTAAAGGGTTTGACGCCCAGCGATGCTGTGCTGGCCATGGAGAGAACTCAACCCATCAAAGTGACTCTGGGTGAGATAAAAGTGTATAAAAGCATGTTGGTCAGTCACTCAGTCAGTCACTTACTCGCTGAAACCTTACAAAATGGCTATTTTGTAAGAAAAACTAATTACCCAATGCTCCTCCTTCTCCAGAATGCTCTCTTGGAGTGGATGTACAGGCTGATGTGGTGCTGCTGGTTGATGGCTCATACAGTATCGGATTACAAAACTTTGCCAAGGTCAGAGCTTTTCTCGAGGTCCTGGTCAACTCATTTGATGTGGGGCTTGACAAGGTCCGGCTCAGCTTGGTCCAGTATAGCAGGGACCCGCACACTGAATTCGCCCTGAACACCTACAACGACATTGCTTCAGTAGTCAAGGCTGTCCGTACATTCCCTTACCGCGGAGGCTCCACCAACACAGGCAAGGCCATGAACTACGTCAGGGAGAAGATATTTGTTCCCACCCGAGGGTCTCGCCTGGGCGTCCCGCGTGTCATGGTTCTCATCACGGATGGGAAGTCCTCTGACTCCTTCAAGGACGCAGCCACCAACCTGAGGAATATAGACGTGGAGATCTTTGCCGTAGGGGTGAAGGACGCCGTGAGGTCTGAACTGGAGGCCATTGCTAATGCCCCATCCAGCACCCATGTCTACACTGTGGAGGACTTTGATGCTTTTGAGAGGATCTCCAAAGAGCTCACCCAGTCCATCTGCCTCAGAATTGAACAGGAGCTCCTTAACATCAAGAAGAAGAGTGAGTAGCCATAACATACCTCTATAACATAGAGCTGAAGTCTAGAATGCACACTTTGAACTGCACTGTGGCTGTAACTATTAATGGGTTGTGCCTTTGTCAGTTGTTCATGTCTTTGCTATTGTTAGCAACATTTTTTACATGCAGTAGACAGATTGATTGTCAAAAGTTGATAGGTGGCTAATGACTTTAAAAAGGGGCTAATTAATGTGTTGTGTCAATTATGCTACAGGGGCTTAGAAATAATGACTTTGCTTAAGTAGGCAAAAATTTAGTAGGAAAACACTTTTTCCATCATCATCATGTAATAAAATGTACTTTAGGCAGTTGCCAATTTTGTCATTAGCTAAGGTAACAATGATAATGTTAGCAAGGTCAAATTCAGTGGACGCTCAATCTAGGCTAGCTACCTAATGTAATAATTTGGTGACATTAAAATTATGAAAAAATGTTTAACTACTATTTATTTGCCGTCTTTAGAGATGGTATCGTGTTTTCAATCTTCAACAATACACTTCAGACCAAATCTTTATAAGAGCCCATCAAGGATTCATTGAGTAGACAGCTTAGTTTGGAATCAGCCCTAAAGAAACATACAAAACAGTATTCTGACGTCAAACACATTACAGTCCATTGTAATGAGCTATGTGGTGTGGTACTGCAAGTATGAATTGTGCTGTGCTACTGAAACATAAATGACATGATTTAAATACACTCTTCCAAAATGGTTGTTTGGCTGTCCCCAGGGCCTTTTTGGGTACATACAAATAAGTACATACAAATAAGATCGCAATTTTCCCCCAAAAATGTTACTCTACATGTCCATATAATGAGACTAAAGCCTGTGTAATCTGTTTGTTTTCCAATGCCATGGTTGTCTTTCTTTCTGGCTTCTGTTAAGGCAGAAAAAGCCGAGGCATTCATTGTTGTAGCTCTCTCTGGCCGAGCATTCTGCTCCCAAAACATAATAGAACCACATGCTTGCATCTTAGGGGAGTCTGTTACATCATCAGTTGTATTTTACTTTTTTAAAATCATAGTAACTGACTGGAGACTTTCAGGGGTCTTTTTAAGTAGTCCACCCATTTGACTGGATTTTAGGTGGTTATCAACCCAACAATCGCATGTCATCCTTTTCTCAGTGGCACTTATTATAAATGATCCCCCAATTCTAAGAATACAGATCGATTAGGTATTGTCAATATCCAGGAGTTGTTCTAAATATACTTTCCTGTCCTATCGATTTAATACATAATGCTAGGATATGAAAAGGCTTTACTTAAATAAGATGGTCCGAAATGGACATGTGAATGACAGTTAAAAAATGAGTACAGCTAAGTTTTATGTTAGCATTATTAAAAACCATGGCATTGACTATGTGGAGAAAACATAAACCCGTAACTTCATTGTGTTTCATGTCCCTCATCAGGTCTGATTACACCCAGAGACCTGGTATTCTCTGAGGTGACGTCCAGAAGCTTCCGTGCCACCTGGGCCACTGACGCCACAAACGTCATGTCCTACCTGGTCCGTTTCCGTAAGGCCGAGGACATCACCGGGGACTACATCTCTATGGCTGTGCCAGCTGATACCACAACCGCCATCTTACCTCACCTTAGCCCTCTCACCACCTACGAGGTCAACGTTTTCGCCCAGTATGAGAACGGAGACAGTTTCCCTCTGTCAGGGGAGGAAACCACACTGGAAGGTAAGGGGTTAAAGTACACATGTTCAGGGCTTCCAGCGCATATGCAAAAATATACATGGAAATATTTCAATTAAATTTAAATAAAATATTTGCATGCTTGTTTACATGCATGTACTGTAAATACTTATACCATGGTAGTAACATACCCAAGCCATATATTTGCATATATTCCCAAAAAAATAGTTTACATTACACAGTTTGTACATTGTATTGTGAAAGTTACCTATTTTAGATGTAAAAGCATTCAATAGGTTGAAACTATTCAATAAGCTAGAATTGGCCACTGCAAATCAAAACTTAAACCTTCTCTTTTCCAGAACAAGGGACGGTGAGGGACCTGAGTGTGTCTGAGGAGACCACAGATAGTTTCCGGGTGTCTTGGCAGGCTGCGCCAGGGCCCGTGGTGAGGTACCGGCTGTCCTACCTACCCGTGACGGGAGGAGCAGAGACATTGGAGGCCCAGACCAATGGACCTGAAACCACCATTGTGCTCCGGGGGCTCTACCCGATCACCACATACCGTGTGTCTGTGTCTGCGGAATACTCCTCGGGTCTGGGAGATGACATGAAGGTAGATGGAACCACCAAGGAAGGTTTGTCAGTTAATCAGTATGGCTGCTATCATTTCACTTCCTTACCCATAATTAAATCTTTTTTTTATTTTTATTTTTTTACTGTACATAACTAAACATGCTATGGTAGGCTAACCCATGTCTGTCCCTTCTACCCTCAGTCCGTGGTTCTCCCCGCGATCTCCGTGTCTTCAACGAGACCATCTCCAGCATGAAGGTATCATGGCAGGCCGCTCCTGGGAATGTCCTCCAGTATCGTGTGGCCTTCAAACCAGCCGACGGCACCGGGGAGAGGAAGGAGATATCCGTGAAAGGAGACACCACCGTGGCACTGTTGAAGAACCTCCAGTCTAATACTGAATATGAGATGTTTGTCACCGCCCGCTACACCTCTGGGCTTGGAGACCCTCTCCTGGGAACTGGCACCACCCTGGAAGGTACAGGCACTCCCTATGGTTGTCTTTATAATGACTGTCTTTACTATGACTGTCTTCATAATGACTGTCTTTATAATGACTGTCTTTACTATGACTGTCTTCATAATGACTGTCTTTATAATGACTGTCTTTACTATGACTGTCTTCATAATAACTGTCTTTACTATGACTGTCTTTATAATGACTGTCTTTACTATGACTGTCTTCATAATGACTGTCTTTATAATGACTGTCTTTACTATGACTGTCTTCATAATAACTGTCTTTACTATGACTGTCTTTATAATGACTGTCTTTACTATGACTGTCTTTATAATGACTGTCTTTACTATGACTGTCTTCATAATAACTGTCTTTACTATGACTGTCTTTATAATGACTGTCTTTACTATGACTGTCTTTATAATGACTGTCTTTATAATGACTGTCTTTACTATGACTGTCTTCATAATGACTGTCTTTATAATGACTGTCTTTATAATGACTGTCTTTACTATGACTGTCTTTAATATGACTGTCTTCATAATGACTGTCTTTATAATGACTGTCTTTACTATGACTGTCTTTACTATGACTGTCTTTAATATGACTGTCTTTACTATGACTGTCTTTATAATGACTGTCTTCATAATGACTGTCTTTATTATGACTGTCTTCATTATTACTGTCTTTATTATGACTGTCTTAACTATGTGTTAATTATGACTGTCTTCATAAAGACTGTCTTCATAATGACTGTCTTTATTATGACTGTCTTTACTATGGCTGCTTTGAAACACTAGGATGTGTTTCTTTGATTGCTGATGTGTGTGAGAGAGTGTGTGAAATATGGCGGGATGCCATCTTCAATGTGGGTGGCTAGTCTGTGTGCTTCATTGTGTCCTGCTTCACTTTAGACACAGAAGGCAGTATAGTGACATAAATTGCGTAGGCTTCTGTTCAGTTTTTTAATTAATTCATGGACTTTCTTAAATTGTACATAAGGATATGTATTAAGGTGACGTGGTATGATGTAAAAAAATACCAAAAAAGGACCAAAAAATCAAGATCAGTGGAGTGCATTAGGGAAAATATGCAAGGACTGAATTGTGGAGGGTTTTACAATTCCTGTGGCACAGACAGACTTACGGTTAGCTTTGCTCTACCGCCCATGAAGCAGGAAGAGATGGAAATGGGTGGAGGTACTGGTAAACCTAAAAAGCTCCTGGAACAGGCAACACGTGCCATGCTAGGCTAGCTCATGAAGTTTCCTACACTCCGGGGACCTGTGGTTTAATAGACATAAGTTTATGTGACACAGGGGGTGTTATATTGCTAAATATAGCAATATAATAAGTTAAACGACCAATGTTAGCCAAAATCTAACTTACCCATTGCAGATTATAAACAACTGTTTCTAGTAACCCTGGGGATGGTGTTTGAAGACAATCCATTAGTCAGGCCTGACAAGCAGTGAGTTAGTGTGAGGGTGTCATCTGTTAGTGCTATAGGCGTTTTCAGAAGTCAGCTCTTCAGGCCAGGGCAGCCGAAGGTTACGGTCCAGGTCACATAAATCTGACCCCAGAGTTTCCTGCAACATCATCAACAAAAGAACAGTGTCTCTCACATACCAAGAACAGACACGCCCAGACAATCCGTTCTGCTCGTGACAGTCCAATTATCAGTCTCTGCACAGCTTTATCACATCAGTGGAGTTTTATTCAAAGGCTGTTTTGATCAGAGTGGTCTAGGAGACTAAATCCAGTGGAAGCGAGGTCCAGCTTGGAAGACTGGCGTCTGGGGATGGGATTTCAGAAGTGTTCGGAAAATGGTCTGCTTCCAACATTTGTGTACGCAAATGGAGAAGAGCTTTGCCTGGGCTGAGCAGGATCCACTGGTCCATAGGGGCTGCACGGCCCACAAATCAAAGCTGGCAGGACTGGTGGCTGTGATTGGTTAATGACTTTAACAGTGTCTGTTTATAAAATGGGTTCAGTCTCCAAAAGTACCAGAGAGTCAAACAATAATATTTGTCATCTATAATAAAGTGATTTGTTAATAGATATAGGTCTTATTTAGACAACACTATAAGGAGTGTAATGACACCCATATGTTGCCTATATGGATGGTAAACAGGAGGCAGGTATAGGTTTTACCTCTATTTTATCAAGTTGACTGAGAACATATTCTCATTTTGTGTTCAGAGGGCCCAGTGAGAGTGACTGATTTTTCTTTTGCCAGCTTAGGGATTTGATCTAGCAACTTTTAGATTACTGGTCAGATGAACTAAACACTTTGGCTAGCTGCTGTCTCAAATCATTACAATCATAATTTTCAAATAAATAAAGGGTGATAAAAATATAAAAAGCATGTCCTTTTTCCCGATGAAGTTTCTATGTGAGAACTGCCAGAGCAATCTGTAATAACAAATGTTCTTCTTCTGCTGGCATTGAATTAACCAAATGCCTTATGATCTTAGTTAAACTGTCACACTCCATCAGCAACCAAAATATAAGTTTGTATTACTTAATTCTTAAATGAACAAAATATGTTTAAACAAACACAGTACAAAACACTGTTAAAACTACAACATAAATCATGAAGTCGTAAGTCATAAGAATCAGTCAGTCCTTGCATTCATTGCTCTATGAATTTGGCAGTGGTTAATTTCTTTAGCCTCATCCCTGAGATTCTCTTCCCGGAAACAGTGGCAGGGAGAACACTTTGTCATTGTTTCAAAACCTAATTTGAGCTTTAAAGTGCCACCTCTCATGCAGGGGAATGGGCTGAATGCCGCTTATTCACCATGACGACAGAAACAGAGTCCTTGTTTCACAATGTCACCTCCTACTTAAATGTCCCTTATTACAGCATTTTTGGACACCCACTTGGCTTCTGCACCAGGGAATATCTCCCACATGTCTCCCACACTGGAGAACTATGGAGGGGTGTCCTGCAATGGAGTATCTGTATTTTTTGGTTTACACGCTGAGTTGTGCACGTTGATTCTTTCTCCACGGGACTGCCATAGGCACAGGCACCCTTCTCCCATTTCTTTGACAACAAAGCCAATCTCTTTTGTCCACCTCTGGACCTTCAGCCAGGGCCTGAAAATCACAAGTCAGACACTGAGTTTCCATGACATAGTCAGTTATGCTGACTCACCAGCTCCAGCCTCCCACCAGAGGAGAACCAGTGTCTGGGCTTCTCTCTGTGCTCCATGACAAAGCATTGGTCTGGTTACAGCAGCGCAGCTTGACGTCAGGACAGCGGGCCAACACTGATCTCATTGTTTAAGGGTGTCACTGACTTCCACTTACCCACTGTGTGAGGTAGCTTATGTAGGCGGACCTGGAGGATCCGGAGAAATAGCCAGGCTGGCTGCTGGAGAGCCGACTGGGTGGTTCCACTAAACGGGTGCCTCTGATTTTGGGAAACAGAGCACCAACATTGAATTTAAAAATTTGTTATATTTTAGCAAAATACTTTAATAAACAACACATTGAGAATTCAATAAATCTATAAAATGTACTGTATATGAATAAAGCGTTGTCCTGTACGCAACTCTGTGTCACTTTCAAGAAGATTTTAACCCACTTATTCCAAAACACTTTCACTACTGTAAACATTATTTTTACTGCTTTAATGAGAGATAAAATCATTTATTTCATGTTATTAGTTATTCCTTTACATCTGTCCCTAAATTTAAATAGACGTGCAAGAAATCTGTAGCTTGCATTGAAATGTCCATCTTCGAACAGAATTTATGGCTGATGAGTGTTTTGTTTTGATTTGTTTTCTTGTTCAATTTAAGGCCATGGCACACTGTGGGGATTGTTGACCTTGCGACCTTTTGGCATTCGTCTTACATTTGTTCGCTAACTCACCTCACCCTGTGTCTTGATGACCACCCATGGCTAGCATTTGTAGCACTTTGTCTTGTTGACGCCAGCTCTGACCCAATCAGAAAACAGTAGAAATTGCGAGTTAGAGTCAACAAGAGGCACTCGCCATGGGTGGTCAACAAAACACAGCTTGAGGTCAGTTGAAAAAGCCTAAAAGCAAACTTTTAAACCAAGCTGAAAAGCCACTGAAATGGTGGATCGACCTAGTTGGCTGGATGGAGACAAAAGCGCCCCCTGTGGCAGAAGGCAGCCAGCGGACAATTTTTATTATACAGTATGTTCAGCCAACCACATCGTTAATCTGGACCACTTAAGACTGGCTTGATTAACTGATTGGAATCAACACTGGGCCCTGAACCAGAGACCTGGGGGCTGAAAAACTCATTTAGATTCATATTCCAAATGTGAGCATTAGAAATCAGTGTGGTGAGAATAAAAGCAGGAAGTCTTTCACAATATGTTAGGTGTTACTTAGGGAGTTACTTCAAAGCTGTGAATGCTGGCTTGTTCCTGCAGCAGAGAACTGTCTGTCCACTTACTCCCAGACAAGGGAGGGGCCAAATAGCATGGAGACAGAGAGTACAGAAAAGCCACACCATTAACACCAAGTCCAGCATGAAGAACATATAATAAATACACTTGTTAGTGTTTTAATAAATACACTACTGTTTTGGGTTGCAGGACAAAAAATATGTTTTCAGTGAACCTCTAAAAGTGCAGTTAGTATACCTTTACAACTTTACAAGCTGCAAACTGCATTTATGGAAGGGAATATGTAGCAAGTTGCTGCAGACATTAATGTGAAATGTTTTCAAGGTTAAGGCTGAGTGACTGTTTGTATGTTGGCATAAGAGGTATTCAGTAGTAGGCATTTCATGGGCCACAGAACATAATGTGAAACCAGGTGTATTCACAGTGGTTTGTTATTATTCGTTTTAATGACGATCCATTTGGAAACTGGGCTCCTGTCGGGGCGATGCATTGCCAGGTTCAGTGTTGTAACTGAGCCAGCCGAGGCAGATTTTCCTCTAGACTGAATGTCCTTTGAGGCAAAAGAGCAGGGCAGCCATCACAAGCAGGTAAACCCTAATGTCTTTAAGCTTGTCTGGTCTACACAGAGCCCTGTTATGTTCTTGTGGGGATTTTTGGGATGAACAAATATGAAAACCATTAGGAAAAACATTTTCAATAATGAGACAAAAAAATTAATATTTTCTTCCCAGTGTTTCCCTAAACATGTCACATTAGTGGCACCTCCACATTTAATACTTTGTGCGTCCTCCCCTTGCCAAAATAACTGTACAATGGATTTGAGACAAACTGTCCTCACACAATTTCTCCAGATCCTTCTGAATCCTTGGTCCATGCTTGGGGACCTCTTCAGCTCGCCCCAAGTTTTCAATTGGGTTTAGATCTTGGCCTGGGATGGCCATTACAAAAGCTTGACTCTGTGGTCAGTGAGACATTTTTGTGTGGATCTGGAGGAATGCTTTGTACAATTGTTCTGCTGAAAGATCCAACAACCCTATTTTTGCCTCTTGGCAGAGGCAGCCAGATTCTGCTCTAAAATCGAAAATCGATATGTGATGTTATATATCCTAACCAGGTTCCCAGGGCCTTTGGAAGCAAAACAGCCCCACAACATCACATATCCACAACTATATTTTACAGGGAGGATTAATTTATTTTCTGCATGACCAGCCGTCTTTTCATGGAAAACCCACCTTCGGTGTTTTGGCCAAAATGCTCTATTTTTGTCTCCTTTGACAATAGAATCTGGTTCCAATCAATGACCTTTAACAAACTCCAGACTCTGACGTTTGTGTCTGAGTAGAGGCTTTCTTCTCGCACGGCGATCAAATACTGTAGCATGTTGGCATGGAAGTTTTAGGAGATTTGGTGACTCCAAGATTCAACCAACTTCCAAAATTTTTTTTACCCCTTGAACTATTATCCTCACTACGCATTGGGGCAAAACACACTTGGATCCTCTTCCAGGGAGGCTTATCCCAGTTCATTAAAACCTTTTCATAATTTAAATGTTTTCATTATTTAGGTGCGTAGCTATTTTTTTTATAAACATTGTCTAAACTGATAAAGGTCAACAACATTTTGTGTTATTTAATATTTTGTTCTCTGACCATACCCATGTTCATAAAAATAAGGGATTTTGACATTTGTGTCACCTCATATTTATACCCCTGTGAAATATGATGTCATGAATCATCATTTATGATTTCCTAATGACTTAGCACCAAGCGTGCCAATATTTATAGGGGGCAAGTTGTTGCAGAAACACATGACTAAGTGAGGTTACATCCCAGCATGCAATGTTTAAAAACATCCCAGGATGATGTGTTTCAATACAGTTTTATCTTGTTTAAATAGCATGCTCTGTTTCAAATCATTCTGGTTTTACAAAGCACTTTGCTTGGAATGGTTTTGTATTATAGAAATCTTATCAAGAGGCACTCCTCATTCAGACTCATTCTGGATTATGTGAGTGTGTGAGTGTTGTATTTGGTTGGGCCAAGGAGTTTGGGTAGCCAGGCAAAAGCTCCACAGCAGTGGATGAATGGGAAGTGCCATGCCTGAAATCGCACTCATGAGGAGTAGAATGTCTGATGGGTTATCTTTGGATCATCCATCTGGAAGGAGCTGTTGTTATATCAGACACAGCTAAGCTTCTTATCTGTAAATAGAAGTGACCTTCTCCTTTCCCGATGGTGTTTCTCCTTTACCTAGTGGCTTAAGAAGAATACCAGTCTGTTGTAGGTTGTTTGTTCAATACATGACGTGCTGTATGAATGCATTGGATCTTGCATAATAGGAGCAGAGAGGCTGTAAGCTTTTCATGAATGCCCTACCTCTTAGCATGCTGCACATATGGTGTACTTTTCAGTTCTTGACTTTGTGTCTTGACACATTGATGTTTGTCCGATTCATGGCCAACTCCCCAAAGCTTCTGGCCGGCGATGAGAAGGATAGCTACTGTATGTCAACAAACATGCCTTGGTTACAGGAAGCCTCTGGCCTGCCTGCATAAGTTGAGATATATTAGGTTCTATCTCGGTGATCTAGACCCATTGCGGTTGTCAGACCTGCTTCCTTATTGGGCTATTGTAGATTTGGGGAATTATTATGACAACTGTATTGGCTAGTTGAATGATGAATATGTGTTATAGCTCATCCTTGGTTGATGGGTCCTCTCTCGATTTTCCCTTTAATGCACAAAGTACAGGAGAGACTGTCCGTTTTACAATTTCAGATTGTGTTATTATTCTTTGTTTGAAATGCAGATTCTGTTTATTTCAACTGATCTTATTTCAAAATGGCGTCGGCTAGCTGTGTCCGTCTGTCTCCCATGTGTAACATGTGGCTTTTGCACTTGGCGCTGTGACTGCGCTTTGCTCATAGTACTGATGAAAAGTGGGGCCATTGTCTGCAGAAGTCATTATCTTGTGTGATCCGGTCCCTGTTGTGGAGCCGCACAGCCAGGAAAGTCAGTGGTCTCTCTCAGTGCTTGGCAGCCGTTTGCCGTGCCCTGGATGGAGGGAATTTGGCATTTAGAGGGACCACAGCACATTATCCTTGACAGGCCCTCTTGTCTGGAATTCACTGTTCATTCCTGGTTGAATCATTCCTCATATCTAAAGCAGCTCTATCATTCTGTTGTCAGTGAGTTGCTGAATGAAGCCTGGATTATTCATTTAGATGGATAACTTTTGATAACAGATAATAAAGTCACTCAAGTGTCTGTTCACTGGCACATGTGAATTGCCTGATCTGGTATCTAATACCTCTGTTCTGTGTCAAGTAGTCTGGAGCTGACGCTGTGTGTGGGATAATGTAGCAGTCTGATCCTGTCCTGAGGTTTTGTGGGAGTAGGAAGGAAGTGCAAAGTGTTATGTGAACCTCATCTGGGCAGTCAGACAGTGTTGAGTGTGCCATCTCAACAGGGGTGCCCTAAACAGCCATGGATCTGCTGGCAGACCCCAGCTAACGCCACCGCGGGTTCTTTTCCCGTAACTCGAGCGTTCGCCTCTCCCACCCCCCCTGGTGTCTTTCAGGACAAAAAGAGACACATACAGAGAGAAAGAGAGAGCAACATCTGCGATTCTAGCAAACACACTGAAATGGATCAACTTTCTTCCGTGTCGAAGAAAAATGAAAGTGCGGCAAGTCGCTTTGACCTTAGCAGAGTGCTGGAATTGGGTGATTGGTTTTGCAGACCTTTTTCCAAAGCCTCTGATTATGAACAAAGTAAATCACTGATTTCAAAGAGGCGTTAGGGGTTTAAACAGAGAATGATAGATGATTGTTGGTTGTTTATCGCTATACCAGATAATTTCTCCTGCTCAATAGAACACACATCTGAACAGCGTGCCTGGAAGCCAACGTTGTTGTCCATTTGTTAAATATGCCCTCTAAAAACAACTGGAAGGGGTTATTTTTCACTCTTGACCCTTTTTCCTCTCACAGTGCTCGGCTCCCCTAGAGACCTGGTGACCAAAGATGTCACAGACACCAGCTTTGGTGTGTCATGGGCGGCGGCGCCAGGTAACGTGCGCTCCTACCGTTTGAAGTGGAAGTCACTTTACACTGAGGAGACAGGGGAGAAGTCGGTCGCTGGGGATGTGACAGCCACCGGGCTAGACGGGCTCACTCCGGAGACACGCTACCAGGTCTCTGTCTACGCAACGTATGGCAGGGGAGAGGGGGAGCCGCTCGTGGGTGCTGAGACCACAGATGGTAAGACATTTCACCTCCCTAATGTTCTCACCATACTCATGCTTCCTCTGGGATACTCCCCCAGCATCTCTCTCTCTCTTCCTCCGTCTCTTCTCTGTTCTATACCCTTCTCTAACTCTTTTCTGATGGAGAATGTCCCCAGGTTACCTCAGGGCTGGAAAAAATCTACTGTTGTAGGATACAAAAATACCCCATGATCTCAGAGAGGTGTATCTATAGTAAGTCTTTTGTAACTGGAATAATCCTAAATAGAGCATCTGGAACAAGCAGGAGATCCAGATGATATTTATCTGATGACATTAAACAGCGTGCCAAGATTGCTTAGACCCTGGAAGCCTTGGGAACCTTACGTCAATCACGTAAATACGCCATGAGCGTGAAGCTTTCATAGCTTCTATAATCCACAAATTGAAAAGAACATGTACTTCCATCAGTCCTATCATATTCAGTCCTACCACAAACAGTGATGCTGGTAGAATTCAGTGAGAAGCAAGGGTGTCAAAGCCCCAAACTTCAGTCCAGTTTTTTGCGGGCAATGTGGAAAAAGAGACAGATGGTGACAGTTACAGCTCATTTTTTGAGCTTCTAAATAACATAATCGCTGCAGGCATTCATGTAATCTGTCCAAAAATCCAATCAGATGTAATCAATGTGACGTGCATGTGTTGATGCGTGCTAGTTCAAGCATGTGCACGTGTGTAATGCACGTATATGGCCATGCCGCCATGTGTCACACCTGCCTCTAGTTATCATGGAAGATTGTGTACACAGGAGGAGATATCACCCCCCACCTCCTCTCAATGAAACTACCTACTCAAATGAGAAAAGCACATTTCTGCCCCTCCCCGATTGGGGAACTTCTCCGGTTAGCGAGTCGAAATGTGCTAATGGAAAAATGTCACTCTCCATCGTTTTGTTTATTGATTCTGGCAAAATGGACAGGTGCAATTTACACCAAAAACAACCTTGAGGCACTTCTGGAAGCTTGAACCTCCAGCTTTCTCCCTGTGTCTGCTAACAGGACATGTCTATTTTAGGTTGAACCGCAGTGAATACTTGGACAGGCTGCTTTTTTCCATCCATAAAAGTCCTCCCTCTGAAGTATAGCTGTCTGAATATTTTCCTGAGCTCGTTTAGGGGTTTTGACAATTCACACTTGTCCTTCCTGTACCAAAAACATACCGGGGTCATTCTATGGAAAGTCTGCACTTTGGTCAGACTAATGTCTGAGCTTGGCCCCAAAACCCCCAACCCTCAACATACACAATGTGGTAAAGCAGAGTCTGGTGAATGTTCTGTATAGTTAGACTGGTAAATTAAAGGACGTTTGGGTGGATTTGTGTTCACAAGCATATGGAAACTGAACACATACATCTGTGAAAACCTCAGAGGTTACCAAGCGTGTCAATGTTTACAATTCCCACAAGAAGCCTTTATAACATTTGGAAATGTTGGCAGCAATTTGGCATGCTCCAATTCTACCTTCTGCTCAAACTCACCGCTTGATACCAATATCAAACAATCCGACAGTCGTTTCTTTATCATTCTTTTGTGCTCCCAGTGTCTGCAGCCGGAAAGGTTCTGGTGGTTTCAGAGGAGACGGAGAAGAGCATGAAGGTGGCATGGCAGCCCGCACCCGGCAATGTAGTCAACTACCGGGTGACATACAAGCCAGTGTTAGGAGGGCGACAGCTGGCTGCAAAGGTGCCCGGTGGGACCACCAACACCATCTTGAGGCGCCTAACACCCATGACCACCTATGACATCACAGTGCTGCCTGTGTACAAGCAGGGAGAAGGAAAAGCAAGGCAAGGAGTAGGAACCACACGTACGTTGGTCTATCATTAACTGTGCTCTGCTTGTGTTAGCTTAGGTCAGTTCTGTACAGTAGCAGGTTGCTGGAGGGTAATGTGGACCCATGTTAAGTGACCATCTTCCATCATCATCAGGTACTAAATCTTGCACTAAACAGCTACTTGCAGTTGGACAGCCCAGGAGCAAATTGGTCTCCAAAGATTCCGCAAACAACTAGCATTTGACTTCTTCCTGTAATAGCATTGTTTAGCTAGAATGCACTTTAATTCCTTCGGTTAATTGCAGATAATTGCTGTCAGGTCTTCAATGTTATAGTCCTCAGCTTATATCTAATCCTTCCATCCTCTGCTCCAGTGTCACCTTACAAAGCCCCTAGAAACCTACAGACATCTGAGCCCAGTAGGAGTAGTTTCAGAGTGACCTGGGATCCCGCTCCAGGAGAAGTCAAGGGTTACAAGGTCACTTTCCACCCCATTGGTGATGACATAGACCTGGGAGAACTGCTGGTCGGACCCTATGACAACACTGTGGTTCTGGAGGAGCTCAGGTACCCCTACACTTAGACCACAATGAAAAGTACAAATCCTGTATTGACATGCAAAGATGTTTTGAACTAAGCCTCTTCTTCATTTGTCCACCAATTTGGTGGAAATCGATGAGTCATTTCTGTTGGAAAAAAAGGATGAGTTAAGATGAATTAAGTCTAACAGATTAATGTCTATCAAACAAACAGGGCAGGTACCAAATACACAGTGAGTGTGTTTGGGATGTTCGAGGGAGGGGAGAGCCAGCCGTTGGCTGGAGAGGAGAAGACCACCCTCTCTGATGCTCCTGAACTACCACCGTATGAAGGAGGTAATGCCTAATCTCAAACTCTAATGCATGGTTAATTACTCATAACCAGCCAAACAGTACCTGTTATACAGGAGTCAAGTGGTATTGTTGAAAAGTACAAATTCAGCCATATGGTGGAATAAATTAACCAAGCTGGGATCCATTTCAAAAGCAAAATTTTAAAAAAGTACACCAACTCCCTCAACGTGCTTTAGACCTTATGCATATATGTTGTGTCTTCTGCGACCATAGCCAAAGCGTGGGACGTGTATCACACTAAAGGTTTCCTTAGGATAATACCTTCTAATCCTTCCCCATAAAAACAGATGAGAAGCCCTAAATGCCTTTCCTCAAAGCTAATTTTCTCACCAAATAACAGATGTAACGACAACTCCATCTGTCGCTTTATTCTTCGTCACTAAGGGTCACTAAGGGTTCAGCTGCTAAGAGCAGCAGAACTGACAAAAAAGTGTAATCTGTTTGCAATTATCAATATTTTACAACCTAGGGCAGGGAGTATGAGGAGAGGGAAGAGAGAGAGGAAAATGTGTCTGAAGGAAGGCTTCAGAGAGGCCAATCTGACCCTTTGCTGACTTGAAGGCCTCTATTAATATGCAGCAGATACAGTGACCAATGGACCAAGCCAGTCATTCAGACATCCACAAAACTAACATTTAACAGAGGAGGCAGAACACCTCTTCTACACACCATGAACACCCATCACCTACCATAGTACTTCCATCCTCAGTCTTGGCTGAGGGATTATAAGAGGGAGAAGATGAGGAATGGGTGCAGTTATAGAGCCAAAGTAAATCTGTACACTATTTCTCTCCTTTAACTATACAGTATTTTACACTAGACAGTAATGAACATTTGCAGTAATAGAGTCAAACTAAAAAAAAAATTTTTGGGGACATTTCTGGCTAAATCTTAATGCTCTGCACTATTTTGTAGGTATTTGTTAGTGGTTTAATGCAATATTAACAAGTAATTGTTAAAATATGTTTTTTACGCAACAATTCTCTAATAAGTGTTTGATAATATAGTCAGAGCAATGTGACCTCTATTCTGGTCTTTGTGCATGGTGTCGTGTGGTTAATTCAGCAAGCTGTCTCAGTTTAATTTGTTAATGAGAATATTTCTCATATCTCATTCTCATGTGTTTAAATGCTTTATATGCTTTTGTAGAAACCTAAAATATTAACTGTGCCCACATTCTCATGTTGAAAACATTTTTAACCCTGATACCGGTAGTAGATGTAAATAATAAAAAAGGTTACATAGATGTCCAATGTCCATTAAAAGCATATTTATGTAGTATATTAAACTATGTACTAAAATGCTTTCTTTTAGCTAGATTGTTTTTAGCTAGTGTACTTTTTTAATGTTTATTTTGGGTATTTACAAGCACAACAAAGTGTTCTCCAGAAACTACAAAGGACCGTTTAGCCTGTAGCTACCTAAAGCAGGCAGTAGTTAAAACGGCATGTTTCAGCTAACCTAGGACCACTGCGCTGAACATCTGTTCATGTGTCTGTGTCCCGTATGGGGAGAGCAAGAGAGGCCTTTAAATCAAACATCATGTAACCTGTTTTCAGTTGCAGAGAGTGGCAGATTGTGCAATGTCTGTGTGCTGCTTCCTCGTCCGCGGACAGGGCCTTCTTTTCATCCTGCAGGTGTCTGGAAAACACTGAGAGCTGTGTCAGTGAGGAATGCGTTGTAACGCTCATGATGGAGACCCTCATTCATCATATGTCAGGCTTCTTCATGTTGTTCCCCGGGAGAGACTGAGGAGTGGCCAGTGAAGAACACTCCTCAGACCCTGTGTGAGAGAAATCAAACAAAGTCTCAACTTGTTGGAAGAAAAGAAGATAATTATTTTGGCACCTGTAAATTAAATGTGTAATAATGAAAATAGCTTTTGCCTCTGGAAATGGAGTTGAAAGTTGTTTTCCTGCTTGCTTGTAAAGAGACATGAAGGGATGTATGTTTCCATGTTAGGATGTGTTTGTAATGCACTGTGAATCCATGTCTGCGATGTCATGACAATTTCCTTTCTTCCTGATCCCTTCACCTCCTTCCATCTCTAAGACCTTTCTACCCTCATGACTTCACCCGTGTTATAAGTGTAACTGCATAATAATGACCGGATAATAACCAAATCCCCATCACTGTTCTGTGCCTGTTCTCTAACCTGCAACCTCTGACCTCTCAGATGTGGTCTGTAAAACCAAAGCCCAGGCTGACATAGTCCTGCTGGTCGATGGCTCCTGGAGTATTGGCCGTCTGAACTTCAAGACCATCCGTGCCTTCATTGCTCGCATGGTGGGAGTCTTCGACATCGGCCCTGAGAGGGTCCAGATCGGTAAGTCAAACCTCAGTGTGTGCTTGAGAAATCACAGAACATCAGCATTCCCACTGCCTGTTGTAGAGAGTGCTACTGTGTCTGCACTCTTCAGTTGTTCTGTAGGCCAACTCCTGGTTCTGGAGTGCTGCAGGCATGTCATGTTTTTGATTTCACTGAAAAGATCAGTCGTGTAGAATTTTCTTAATCGCTGAAACGATTAACTAAGTTGGGGCAAGTTCCTCTATCAAAGCCTTGCAGGCAGCTGCCGGGCCTTATGACGCCTAGTTAGGTATTTAATGTGCAGCTAACCGCATCAAATGGTGAAGCGACCTGGCACGCCCTCCATGAACTGGGTTGCTTAGCCCTGCTACTGGCATTCAAATGTTTGGCTGTGTTACACCGCATCTTCTGTGCGCTCATAGATGAGTGTGTGTGTGTCTGTGTGTTTCTCTTAGGTCTGGCCCAGTACAGTGGTGACCCTAAGACTGAGTGGCACCTGAACGCCCACAGAACCAGGGATTCCCTGCTGGAGGCTGTGGCCAATCTACCCTACAAAGGAGGCAACACCCTTACTGGTACTGGACTCAATCTCTATGCAGGACCTCAATCCAGACATTGCTGTTTTCCACTATTGGCGTCATCATCTTCATGCTTCTATGTACTGGAACAATGAAGAAATGATAACTATTGAGCTGTTAGCTGGTAGACAGTGGGTGAAGGACGCTGAACTGAATAGGTTGTTTAGGTTGATTGAGTGGTTTGAACTGCTGCCTCCAGAGCAGGTATATAGCCACAGGGTGGGTTTGAATCAGGCCCACTGGCCCTTTCTTCATTGTCTCTGTCCAGTGAAACATAATGTCAGAAAATATATGTTTGTATTAAGTATTTAATCAATAGATGCCGCTTCCGAAAAGGATCAGAAATGATCAAATTATATTCAGTGTGATAAATAATTGTTTCTGTCCTGTACACAGGTCTGGCTCTGAACTATATCCTCCAGAATAATTTTAAGGAGAATGTTGGGATGAGACCCAAAGCTCGTAAGATCGGCGTGCTGATCACTGATGGCAAGTCTCAGGATGACATCATTGCCAACTCACAGAACCTGCGTGACCAGAACATTGAGCTGTATGCCATTGGTAAGTCACAGCCATCTTCAGTTTGACCTTTTCTATGTTTAGACTTGATAGGACATCTACAGTATAGCTCCTTGTATCCTTGCTGAATAGACTGAATGCTGATGGCTATCATTGTCATTGAAGTAGAGTGTGAATGCTGAAGCTGCACTGGGATAACATCCCCGGTTGACTCTGCCTAGGTGTGAAGAACGCTGATGAGAATGAGCTGAGGTCCATTGCCACAGACCCAGATGAGACCCACATGTACAACGTGGCCGACTTCTCTTTCCTGCTGGACATAGTGGACGAACTGACCAACAACCTCTGTAACAGCGTCAAGGGGTCAGGTACATTCAACCTTCTGTTGAACTTCTCCGCGACTTGTTAAGTGACAGTTTACAAGGTGGCTATGCGGGTTATTCCCCATGAATTACAGCAGAGACCTGATCCGTTTACGGCTCTGCTACAGAGGTACAGCTCTGAGACTGTGAATACAAAATGACAATCTCTACAGTCAAACGGACTATATCAGGCTGTAGTTATGGAAACAGGGTTTAGGACCTAGTGACAATTAAAGTGCTCTAGGGGAGCCAACACAAGGAGCTGAACGCCGGCCAACCTCTGGAAATAATCTAGAATCTAAAGTACCCCACTCCCCCTTAAGTAAATTAAAGAGCTGTAACTGGATATATGTGTGTGTGTGTGTGTTTTTGGAAAGCTTAGGCATGTGCTGTGCAGCCCATGAGAAAAGTGTGTCTGTCTACTGGATTTTCTGCCAGGAAATGGTGTCCAAATGTGTGAAAGATCCAATAAGTATGTTTTGGGGTTATTTGATCATTCATTCCTCCCCATTCCCCTGAAAGGTGGTGGCCCTGAGGCTCCCACTGACCTGGTGACCTCTGAGGTAACCCACTACTCCTTCAGAGCCAGCTGGACAGGCCCCGAAGGCCCTGTGGAAAAGTACCGTGTGGAGTACATGACCCTGTCTGGGCGCCCTCAGCAGGTATGTAGCCCTGACCTCCGCCCCACCACAACACTAACTACAACCGAGTCCGGTTACATTTTTTTGACAAAAATCCACCCACGTCAGACACATCACTCCGAGCCCCACCCAGATTCTCGACATTAGGAAAGAACTGTCCCTGAAACCCCACCCGCCAGCCTCAAAAAAACCAAACCTCTAAATGAATTACGGTTAAGGCCTATGGTCTATTTGAAAGAAAGTGTGAATCATAATAATGATTAAATGATAATTTACTTAATTATCGCTTGTACTTTTTGAAGGGTCTCTCAGGCTGTTGTTATCTTTTGTCCACAAGTACTCCAAAATCCTTCCAAAACCAGGAACCTGTTTCCATGTTGCAGGTCTATTTCAGCATTACATTTCTTTTTATTTGTCCCGTAACTTTAGCCAGTTTTAAGCGAGCTCGAAATCATGGAAAAACGTATTGTCGTGTAAAGAGAAGAAAAGAAATAAGCCCCGCAAAACTAAATTAGGAATGGTTCAGCACCATGTAAATTGTGGACAGTTCCTCGCTCCGTTCTCTCGCTGTGTGTATGACTGAACTGGCTGGTAGCCTAAAGGATTGTCTAACTTAAACATGTTCCCATCCAGTCAATATTTGTAACAAAAAATCAAGTTGGTAGAAACACAAAGGGTCGGTAAAATTTTATGTTAAAGAGCTATTTGTTCTTTTATCAAAGATATACATTATCCCAAAGAAATTGCAGCGGAAATTCCTATTTGCGCAAATTATTGATGGACTACCCATGTCGTTTATTGTTTAAAGGTGATGGAATGGATGTGACTGAACTTTTGATTCTTATTCAATACATGAAAGCTACAAAAAGTATATTTTGCTTACAGTAAGATCAACTTGACCTGGTTTTGTGAGTGAATAAGCATGTTCATAATCTCTGTGTCTAACTCCTGGACCAAGATGTCACATATAACATTCACATGTAAATCATTTATTCAGAGTGACTTAGCTGTGAGTACAAACACTTTGAAAGCTTTTTCTGTACCAAGTTTAATCGGAAAACTTTTGTTATCAATGATTTACTTGGCTAAATGAAACTGAAGAGATTTGAAAAGGTATGTACTCTGCCCCCTCAGCTGCCCCACTTGTTGATTTGAGGAGATATGGGCAGCTCATGTTTAGCACTGGTACCCCCAGTTCCACCCTCTCATCTGCCAGAGACTGAGGGGAAACCCCAGGAACATTCTAGACCTCACGTCTTCAAGCTTGTGTTGGCTGTGCAGTGTGTGGGTAAAATGGGGTTGACAAGAGTAAGACCACAGAAAGTACAAGGCTTTTAATTTTGGTTAGGCAATCAAAGAGCAAAAAGGAGTGAGTTGTGTTTCTGTGATATACTTTTTCTGACTGCTGCAGGGGATTGGTACCAGTGTTCTGGTATGGGTTAGGCTAGCTTCTAGATCCAATTCCAACTTTGAGCATGTGGCCTAGGTTGGTTTAGTGTTCTAAGCCACTTTGAATCTGACCCACTGCCATTAATTAATTTCCAACACTCTTAATTTGAAAAAAATAAATAAAAAATTACAAGGGAATGGAACTGCCCCACTCTTTTTAAAATAAGGTTTGTCCATTTCATGGTTTTGTCAGTCAGTGTTTCTAGTCTGTGGTCTAGTTTGTAATCCCGGATTCTGACTCTTATGAATAGAAACACTCACTGGATTTGAACGAGTACTGACAGAGTTGGGTCAGTCTGAATAACATCAATAGACAACCCTGATCCAGGAGTGCTGCAGGCACTTCATGTTTTTAATTTAACCAACCTGAACGAACAGTTGTGTTGAATTTAAGCAATCACTGAACTGATCAATTACCAAAGTAGTTCAATGTGTTGCCATGTAGGGACAAAGCCCTGCTGTACCTGAGGGACCCCGGGCACAGGTTTCCCTACCCCCACAAGCTCACGTGTTTAAATGAAAAGCAGTTGCATCAACACAGGAAACACTGATAGCTGTAGCTCTGTTTGGGTTACTCCAAACAAACCTTTTCCATACTTTTCAATGGGGCTAGGTCCCAGGTCATTCTCCAGCCTCAAGTGGTGATCTACCTGGTTCATATCGATTATTTTTCTCTGGTTGTAGATTTTCGTTGACGGTTCCGTGACCACGGCTGTCCTACCCGACCTAAACCCACTGACTGAGTACTCGGTCAACGTCTACTCTGTTGTCGGAGAGGAGAGCAGCGAGCCACTAAAAGGCACCGAAACCACCCGTGAGTCCAGTTCCCTTGGTCCCTCGATCCACTACACTATACCTGTACATTATTGTCATTCAAGATACCTGCAAGTTCCCGTCACAATACACTCATAGGATCCACATAAGCACATGTTTGCGAGGTCAGCAAACATTCCGCCACTACACTCAGCGCACCACTGGGAGACGTGGATGGTTGTGTAGCTCCTGCTGT
Organism: Esox masquinongy; assembly: GCA_016801175.1. Lineage (NCBI taxonomy): Eukaryota > Metazoa > Chordata > Actinopteri > Esociformes > Esocidae > Esox > Esox masquinongy. The sequence goes on along the minus strand of JACXGI010001469.1, from coordinate 43,490 downwards.
TAAAGAAACAGCTGAACTGTGTGATACCTCACGAGGCTATTTTAAGACAAAACAATTTGAATCAAATTAAAACTCCCCACCGCACTGTTTCCCATTCTACGCGTTATTTGCTTTTTTGTCTGTGAATGTTGTTCTTCAGTTTGACTTAATTCCTCCTTTAGAATAGCGTGGTTTTATGATGCAAGTCATTCCATCATAAAAACCCCTATAAAGGGGTTCATTGTTTAGTTCTCACCACTTGAATTGGCCCATTAAATCTGCCTGCTGGCCGCATCTCACTGCAAACTTGCCGTGTTGGATGGGATGCCGTGTGTGTGTGTGTGTGTTTGTGTTTCACTGCATGTTTGTGCATATGTGTTTGCATGGAAGATGTAACAGTGTTTCACTCACCTTGTTCTCGTACCTAGTGCCTCTCAGCGCAGTAAGGAAGATGGTGATCTACGACGAGCACCCCACTACAATGAGGGTGAAATGGGAGGAGGTGGTCGGAGCCACAGGCTACATGTTGCTCTACAGACCTCTCAACTCCACCGAGCCGGTTGTGGAGAAAGAGGTGAGATGGGTGGCCGCCGGGCTAGAGTGAGGAAGGAGAGATAGACGCCTGGGCCACACGTTCCTCCTAACAGCATGCAGATAAATTAACGGGTTATAAAGCAAGCAGGTGTTTTAACTTTCATTTTACACGTGCAGAGAAAACACAACACACAACTACAGTATATAGACCAATGACAAGAGAATAATTAGCTCACTCCGGCACAATGTTAGTTCCTGAGGTGTCAGACCCAAAGAGTTAGCTCTCTGGTATTGGCAACAATCAAATAATTCGCAGGTCACTAGACCTACCTAAGTCTGGTAATTACCTGAAGGACAGTAAGCCTTGTACACAAATGAATGCTCCCTTGGGGTCCTCCCGTGCAGATGAGAGTTGGAGGGGAAACAACAGATGTCCAGCTGGCGCAACTGACCCCTAACACAGCCTACGCTGTCACCATCATGTCCTTGCATGGAGAGACTGCCAGCGACCCCCTGACCGAGCAGGGAGTCACGTGTACGTATTGGATATACATTCCGTGCATGTCACCGTTAATGTTTCAGAAAGACTTTATTTCCCCTGCACCAAACAAACAACAATGTTACCCTGCACAGAAGGCTTCTCAAAGGGTAAAAGGTGACAGGTCCTGACTCCTGGAGGGTCAATCTGGGCTGCTTACTCCACCGGTTTACATAATGGTTATATAATGTCCTTACCCTCATCCCTGTGGCCCCCTGCCCCCCTCTGTAGTGCCTTTGCCCCCGGCAGGAAAGCTGAGGGTCAGAGATGTCACCCACAGCACCCTGAAGCTGAACTGGGATGCTGCTCCAGGTGCCGTTCGCAAGTACATCATCACCTACAAGCCGGACGAGGGAGAAGCCAAAGAGGTGAGACAGAGCCGTCGCAATATGTTGGGTACAGACAGCAGCGAATGCAATTCTCTGTAGCTTCTATAGCTCTCCTGGAGCCTGTGCATCGGCAGAGCTAAGACTCATATTGTTCGCCAGCTGAGTTCATCGTTTTTTGGCCTTCATAGGCCATGATAGCAATCTTGAATCGAGAGCTAGCAGATGGACATTGTTCTCTTTGGTGGATCATGGAGACCACGTAATGGAAAGGGCAGCTGGTGAGATGGGTATGCATGGGGACCTCTGGGGCTTTGCTATTGGACCGTGAGCCTGATGGAAGGATTATACCACTGTCAGCAGGAGATGGGGAGAACAGATCCTACCTGAACAGAGGTGTGTGTGTGGGGGGGTGGGGATTGGAACTGGGGCTGCTGGATGTTTCAGTGACAGTGCAGACCACGCTGTCCTGGTCCGCCAGCCACAGGGGACATCTTATGCTTTATAGCCGAGGCCTCTGGGAGTTCTACCATGGCGTTGTCTAGCGCTGGCCATACCCAACATCCTGGGTTATAAATCACATGGCAGTAAACTTCTCCATCCCCGCATTAGACTACGCAGTTGAAAAAAACATCCACACATCTGATTGGGACACTGTGGAGTAGGGTTAGTGGAGGGAAGTGGGGACTAAGCTCATACCCAGAAACCGTCGCGGGATCTGGGCTAGCTGATGGATGATGGTTCAGACCTGGATTAGCAGCTCCAGCTCAGCTCTGTACACTGAGAAAAACAGGAAGTGCTTTTCTTCTGCATCCAGGAAAGAACCTTGGCAAATCGCAGTGAAAGAGAACGAACAGGTAAAATTAGGAATGACCGTGTTGAATGCCATAATTATGAGATTCCTGAAGGATGGAAAACTACGGAGAAATTATAAAAGAATTGTACTGTTTTACATGTTACATGGTTCCTCAACCCTATTGAAGTCATAGGGGCTTGTGGGCATGTTTACAGAAAAACTCAAAGCGGTGCATGATAAATATCAGATATTCCAAATTCTGCCGGGATTGTTTTTTCTGCTAGATTTTGTTGTTTTGTTCATTGTTTATCTCTGTCTACCTCTACTGAGTATTTACAAATGCCCTGTGAAAGTTAAGATTATGCTGTCTTGCCAGAAATATACATGGACACCCACAGGTACCCTCACAGATTCTTTTGGAACTTTGGATCATTGAGAATGGAATGCCTCTTTGGATCTCATTCACCACAACATTGAAGAGAAATACATTAATAATCATTATTACTAATCCTCACCCTCCTTTTATAAAAAAGACAAATAATCCTGTAACCTTCAACTGTTGACACAGGGGAAATGATTTGACATGGTTTACACTGCAATGATGTGAAAAACATTTTGTCTCAATTTAAACAAATATGTTGTTTGGGTCTGCAGCTGGAAGTGAGAGGAGGTGTGACCTCCAGGGACCTGGACAACCTGATCTCTCAGACTGAGTATGATCTGGCTGTCACCCCCATGTACGACGAAGGACCTGGAAACCCCATGCTCAACACAGCCATCACAGGTACAGTCAAACAGCCTGACTGGGTCAAAAAGCATGGGGCTGCGCTGCCTTCTTCTCAGTGCTAAAGAGATGGCCTGATCGTTGCGCCCAGGCTATAGAGTATAGAATCTCGCCAATATAATGATTCCTTTGTTTTGTCTAGATGTTGTTCCTGCTCCTAAGAACCTGCGTTTCTCCGAGGTGGCCCAGACCAGCTTCAGAGCCCATTGGGAACATGGGGCACCTGATGTTGCCCTCTATCGTATCGGCTGGACCAGGAAGGGAGACAGCAACTTCCAATATGTAAGGCTAATAATCTTCTTCATTAGGTTGTGTTCAGGAAGTACTGCCCACAGATATTCCATCAACTCAGTTGTGTTCTCTGTTCCAGGCCATCCTGAGCAGTGATGAGACCAGTCACCTTTTGGAGAATCTGGACCCGGACACTGTTTACGACGTGTCTGTCACCGCCATCTACCCAGACGAGTCGGAGAGCGAGGACCTGCTGGGCAACGAGAAAACTCGTAAGTCAAGTCCATCATCTAATCCTAATAATTCATTGGAGATAGTTTCCCGTGAGTGCTCGTCAATGCCCAATCACGCTAACTACTGTAATAATATCTCATTGTCTTTCTGTTTCCCTCTTCAGTGGCCAAGGTCATCATCACACCCGGTAAGATATTTGCCGTAGCCAAACACATCACTGACGGCACTCAAATCCAGAATCGATATAAACTGACTAGACATACTTCTTCTGGAGACATCACAGTTCAGAGTCAGAAGATGATCCGTGTCGTTTGGATATCTGTCTAAGGTGTTATGTTGTTGTGATTGCTCCCAGCCCCCACCGGCCCCCCCCAGAACCTGCAGGTGTTCAACGCCACCACCACCTCTCTGACCGTCAAGTGGGACCACGCTCCCGGACGAGTCCAGAACTACAGGATCACATACGTCCCCACTGCCGGTGGCAAGAGCCAGTCGGTAAGACAAGGACCCGGCAAATGCAGATGTTTTGCTGTTTCAAAATTCCTGTTCATTCTCAACTCTCCCCTGAATGATCAGAAGAGAAGAACACTCTGAACAATAATGTCCAGGGGAGCCCTTTTAACATCACAGTGTAATACCCCACAACACCTGTGAGAGTCTCCCACCCCAGTAAAACAGCCAGAAAACCCACTTTAATATCACATGATACCTGAGAGCAGCATGTGGAGCTCAGGGACATTGAGACAGGAGGAAAGGATCAGAATAATAATAATCATTTGGTGGGTGTTTGAATTTCTCCTGTTTCACACGGACAAGTGCGGATTATAGGCATGTGTGAAATGGAAATGTGTGTTTTGTGTATCCCAACTTCCCCTGAGACAGCCCTGCGGAGTGGGCTCACGGCCAGATCGAGGAGGAAGGGATAGAATGGCAGAGTTCAGCTGGTTAATGCTTGTGTGTGTGTGTGTGTGTGTGTGTGTGTGGATTCAGGGAGGTTGTTGACTGCACAGTGTTTACAGTGCTACACGAAGCCGTCTGTCCCTGCTGTTGCTTCACCAGAGCAGGATACCTAAGGGTTTAGTCAGACAGGCTTTTCCCAGCAGGCAAAATGTCTAGGCCATTACGGCTATAACGTATGAGGAGGAGGTTTGAGAATCTCTCCCCCTCTCTTATCTTATCAGACCTGCCTGTGCTGCATGATAGATATACTTGCCACGTTGGACCCCAAGCTAGCTAGAGGTATGCAAGTTCTTTATCCATTCAGATATTGTGTTCTGATGCGGAATGGATGGAACGTTTTCCATTTATTAACTTGAGCTGGGGAGACCTAGTCCTGCCCAGCGGCTATTTGTTCCTCTGTGATGTCACTCACTGAATATTAAGGTCATTGTTGGAAAGCTGGAAGCTAATGAGCAGACCTCAGCCAAGTGGTTCTGGTTCACGTACAGCATTTCAACAAGTATGGAGAGCTCAGGCGCGTCGTTTCATGTGTGACAGGAAATCTGTGTAGGAAATGGGAGACACTTGTGTACAAGGAAAAGTTTATTTGTGCCGAATGGCATGACTTGCATCATCCATTTTCCCATTGTCTGCTAATAGGAGTTTTCCCTAGGCACCCAGAGTAGGCTGCCACGGGATGACTTTGTGGAGGATTAGAAATGGACTAGAAACAACACGCTCCTCATGCACGCAACACGGGGTTTGGTCAATTAATTGAATTCAGCTTCTCCCTGGTCAACAACGACACGTGCAAGTCGCCGGTTATACCTTAGACAGATACCACTGTTAGGGCCTTCAGAGAATATGTTTACCTCTTACTCACTACCATGACAACAGACAAAAACGCTTCCTGTATCCTGAGAGAAAAATGTTGACAGCCTGGAGTTCCTCGACCGGAATTCTTTCCATCAAGTCCCCGATATTGACAGATACTGTCAGTGGAGGGAAGCTGCAATCAGAGGCGCATCCACATCCAAAACGAGGATAAACCTGTTTTTTCCTGTATCATCGTCCGTGGCCAAAACCTCTGAGGGAAACTATTTCTTGTATTCGTAATCTTATGGGAATATTTGAAGGATTTGTTGTTGATCCAATAATGCAAATAGACTCAGGCCTTACGCTCTGCTTTCTTCTCACTATACACTTGTTGCACACTATTAAATTCATCTAATTTTCAACGTCTTCATCCCTCTAACAGGTACAGATTGGAGGGAAGAAGAACACAGTGCTTCTGCCAAAGCTGACCCCCGACACTCCCTACTCCATCACTGTGGCAGCCTTATATGCAAGTGGGGAGAGCAAGGACATCTCTGGCAATGGAAGGACCAGTGAGTAGTGACTTCACTGTTGCCCCAGAAAGGCCTTTCTGATTACATCTTATTCTTATTCATACTCTCCTGCACCCCCCCCCCCTCAAGGAACTGGTGTTGAATGTTTACCAAGTGAAGATGATGATGCTGAAGATGTTCTATACTTTATTTGTAAAACAGATTAACAACAACACATCTGTTAGAGCAGGGAATTGCAGGGACCACACAATACAATATTAGCACTGTACGTAAGTGACAGTAGGATATGCACTGACATTCTCAAGATCTGTTAGAATTGTGATTCAATACTGTGATATTATTTTGATTTTATGTTCCAAATATTTTGCTCACCATATACAATCAATGTTCTGCTGCATCAGGAAAAGAGAACCACAAGGAAGATATATTTGATCAGTTATGTGAAAGTGATGTAAACGTTCCTAATTTAAAAATAAGATGGAGATAAAGCAACTAGCGCAACAATATTGCTGCGATATTGTCAAAACAATACAGTATGTTAAATCAACAAAACAATATTACAATATGTAGCTGTTTCGTTATTGTCTCCCATCACCAATATCTGTACTTCTAAGATTTTGACATCCAAAGCCCATGGTTGACATTCAACAAAAAATCAAATATTCTCTCACTTAAGAGCCGCTGGGTGGAGTCAGGAACCTCCAGGTCACTGACCCCACCACCAGCACGCTGAACGTCCAATGGGAACCTGCCGAGGGCAGCGTGCGCCAGTACAAGATCTACTATGTTCCCTCCATTGGCGGAGCTACGGATGTGGTAGGCTGGATGTCCTCTAAAGATTCTCACGGTGGCACAGACACACTTCAGTCGTCACATCCATTATCACACCCATCCATTATCACATCTATTTTCCCAACATATCCGTTATCACGTCCATTATCACACACATACACCCATCCAAAGGTTGAAAGAATACTCACACACTGACATGGTCAAACATATGCAAAAAAAAACCTGTCCATTTACCAGAACTGTAACTAGCATGTTTCAGTCCTGTTGTGTGTGTTTTGTTCACAGGACCAGGTTTCTGGGAGCACCACCCGAACTGTCCTGAGGAACCTGATGTCCGACACCCTCTACACTGTCACTGTGGTCCCTGTCTACCCTGCCGGAGAGGGCAAACGCATGTCTGAGGATGGCAAGACATGTGAGTCCACGTCCTGCTGGGATGCTTGTTATCTGGTCCAGATGACCTGCCTCAACAACACTTTTCTTCATGATACTCCAAGGACACATTACTTTTAGCACATCACCCAGACTGAAACTAGTGGAAGTGGATAGACTCGCCCCAAAAGCCTTTCTTTCTTGGTGAGTCCATCCACTCCTGCTAGCATAGCTCATGGAATTGACTATGCCAGCCATTGAAACTCAGGAATGGAACATTAAAATAAAATTAAAATAAACTGGGTGATGCTACAGCACTAAAAGTATGTACTAACTGTTGTGCAAAAAATAATCCCTTTACCATATTTTAATATAATTCTACCATTATTGGATCCAATTTGCTGAGGAAAAGATTGGGCTTTAGTTGAGAGCTGGCATATCTTTAGAGCATGCACTCTCTGGCCCAGTGTGTTGGCTTGCTTGCTCCTTATGCCAGTAAACTCTTGTAATATTGCCCAGAATATGTTTTGCACTATACCTGCATTTTCCTTGTGAAATAAGCCAAGTTTTTTTATTATCTGGAGGAAATGGCAGGATTTTCTTTTTTGTTTCTTTTTATCGGTTTCCACCTGAAATATCCACTTCAAGACCTGATAGTTTGAATCGCAGTTGATAAGTTCATCAGAACACCTCTGCTTCAGTTTCTCCCATGAGGAAAAGGCTTGGCCTGCTCTCAGCATGACGGTCTTGAGTGGGCTGATTATACAGGAAGGAATTCCTCTGTGTTGGCAACACTCTAGTCTCAGGTCTCCCGCCCTGCTGGTGTCCGTTTATTGGATATAATAAACCATGGTGGGGTGGCACAGCTGGGGGATAACATGGAGTGAATAATGTGCTTCCCTCATGGAAAGATTTTAGGTGGAAGGAGAATGAATGGACAGTCTACTTTCAACTCAGCAGTCTTTATTCTGGCTATATTTTACAAAGGTCGCTTCAGATCATTAGTGTTACTGGTTGCCTATGTGTTTCCCGTCTGTATTTTTTTCGTGAGAACCCTGTCCCCTTTGAAATATGTCAGAACCTACCCCCAGGGACACCCAAACGATAGCTTTCAAGGTTTTGATCTCTAGCAGAACTATTGGAATAGACATGTGTATATTGTTTACTCAGTCAGTCTGAACAATGTTTTTCTTCAGATTTTTTTCACTGAAAAAGGACTTCATTGTGGAGTACCCATTAAAAATGTGTTTCAAGGGTGAATTCACGTAAAACTTACCATGTTCATCCCTCTCGATCTTTATGAGCGTACAGTGCTGAGTGCTACAAAGACTAGAAGCATCTGCTTTAGTTTTAAAGGCAATTTTCACAGAGGGCTTCAGACATCTCTTGTCTTCTTCTGAGCTTCCGTTAGCTAAGTATTGTAGTTTTGTTTCGGTAAAGGGATAAGTCTGGATTTTTATATTGTGGCCCTTTTATCTAATTCCTCAGGGTAAGATGAAATTGGTGAATACCAATGGTAAGAAAACAAACAGTTGGATCTGTGTAGCATTGGAAAACGTCTGTCTCCTCCAAAACAATTAATAAAGATCAGGAAAACAAGACTGTAAAATAGATTTTACAAATTCTTATTGTATCCTTTACAAACCTTAGGAAATAATAGTTTTTTCTACAAATAATTGCTTAGAGAATGAGGCTTTGTTTATCTCAAAATACCCCCCCCCCCTTTGCAAGTTTTTTTTTTCTAAAACCATATGAGGAATGTTAAAAAATTTCCAGATCCTTAGTTTCCGTAACCCTTGCTGACCTCTTTTCTCATCTGACCTCTTACCTAGGCACCGGGGCATGGTATATTAAACAATCTGCTGTCTTTTTAGACCAGACTGTGTAGAATTGAAAAATGGCCAACAATGTCTTTTTCTGCTGCTGATTTTTGGTTGAGTCAACTAGCATAAATTGTACACAGGCCCAGAGAAAACTTTGAATTGTGATTCAAGACAAACGCTCCCAAGTGCCTCATTCAGGAACCAACAAATCTTTATTTGGACATTCCTAATTGATGTTTTCAGCTCCCGTTCTCTCACCACTCTCTTTTTCTCTCCCTCTCTCTGTCTCTCTTTCTCTATTCCTCTCCTTTGTCTTTCCCTTCACAGTGGTGCGTACTGCCGTAAGGAACATCCAGGTCTTTAACCCCACCACCAACACCCTGAACGTGCGCTGGGAACCTGCCACCGGCGAGGTTCTCCGGTACAGGGTCATGTACGCCCCCCTGACTGGCACCAAGCCCTCTGAGTCGGTGAGTCACTTACAGGGAGACCCACAGGGCCTCTCATTTACCCCACCCTAGGTCAGAGGTCAAATATTTGGGTCCAGAAACTTGGGTGTGTGTGCAGGGTTGGTCAAATCCAGTGGTTCAGATCATTTAGAAATTTGTGGCACTAGAGCTTTTGGTGAAGAAACAAATTGTCGACAAATCATCAACCTGTGCTTCAGATGATTTGTTTCTATGATGAGGGTTGCTTATCAGTGTTTACTCTTCTTTGCCCGGAATTTGAAATGTCTACTAAGCTAACATACTGAATTGCTTTCAGATGGTCATACCCAAACAATTGATATGTAGAGCTGACTGTGAAAGTCACAGCTGAAAATGGTTCTGTGTTCCCTAGACTCTTTTCTTTAGAAATATGTAACTTTGTAGGTGTAGAAATGCTAGGGGTTTTACATTTTCGTGACTTCTGTCTTTTCAGAAACCTTTTGCTCTGAGCAAAGACCAAATTCCACAAGCACTACCAATGTAATACATGAATGACTTGTGCTGGCGGAATCAGGAGAGTCAGACAGAAACAGTGAAATAAAATGTGTCTTCAGCATAAACACAAATCTATTCATAACACAACTGATTACGTCACAGTGTGTTAAGCAACATCCGGAGAGAAGGCAGGGCGTTACATTTTGAATTTATATCTTAGTAATTTTAGTCGTTTAGCAGATTCTTCTATTCATCTGGCTCAGCTGTGCCCCCATCGCTGGAGTAACAACGGATGTATGGTGAAGCTAAGTGCTCCACTAACAAAGTGCTGTGAGACAGTGAAGTCAAATAGCAGACCTTTGAAAAGCAATGTGCTTTCATTTTATGGACAGCTACTAGAGGTACTCTCATAATCTCATCACATTCTATTTCGGACGGAATATTATGATGGACTTTTCCTGGGCCAGGACCAGATTTCCACATCAACAGCCATGTAGCCATTGTCAGGACCAGTGGTATATATTTTCTATGACAGTTTCCCCAATTTTTATTTCGCGTAGCAGTTTACCCACCTCATGTGGATATATGCTTTTTTTTTTTTTTTGCTGCAAACGATCAGAGTTCACCCACCAGTTGTTTTTCTACTCCACCGCTGGTTGTGCGGTGGAGATTTGAATTTATGCATTCCCAGATTTGGAAAACATCCATGTAATCTTCGGTTTACTTCAGAGGAACATGTAGCTAATGTACCCTACGGAGTGCTGACCGGAGTAAGGGCTTGACTCGAACAGTCACAACAGAGACACGGAGAGATAGAGCACATACTGAGTATGAAACAATGGTGCTCATTGGAACTGAGAGAGAAACCAGCTGGTGCTGGTCCGGACTCCTGTGTTTTCTAGGATATGTGACACTAGTTGGCTCGGCAGGTAGATGAAGAGATCAGTGGACAGACAGGGTTACTCCAAGCTTAATGTTATCTAAACAAGAGACTGACCAATGGGACTGTTATCCAGGATGGATGACCTCAGGGCTAGACAAACATACAAGCGCCTGCCACTCAGATTGGTCAAAAGGGCCAGATGGCTGGAAGCAACTGTCACCACATTATTTTAGTTACTGTGAGTTTTTGCCCTGGCTTTTTTTCGGGACGGGCCCGAGCTCACTGACATCAAAGACATACTTGTCCTCACCTGTTCACTGAGCGCTGAGCGGCGTCAACACAAGTGGTCAATGCTGAGCGACGCGAGCTGAGGACGAGCTGTCGGAGGTGTTACGCTGGAACAGCTGTCAGCTTGTCAGGCTGGGTGAGTCTGACTTACCCAGACCAACCCAGCAAACGTGGACGTCCAAGACGTCCAAGGCATCATGATACAGCATCCTGACGTTTCGGGGACGTCCCTATTTTTGCTGGCAGTACAACACACACAGCGGGGCGGTTGTTTTTTTTGGCTAACACACTTTTCAAACTGGAAACGAGATTTTTCCTTGTTTTGAGAATCTAGCATGCTGGTGACAGTTGGGGATTTGAATTTCGGACCTCCGCGGCTGACTCCCCGTCCCGTCCTTCCTCAGGTTCTGGTTCCGGGAACGACCACCACCACTATGCTGGAGCAGCTGGTCCCTGACACACCTTACAATGTGGGAGTGGTGGCCATCTACTCCGACGGAGATGGACCGCAGGCCGAAGACACAGGAAAAACACGTAAGATAATATCTATGCTATTTCTGATCCATGTAATCGCGCTGTGTCCAACCCTATGGCCTTCATGCGTTTATTGCGGGGTTTTTTTTGTTGCTTTCGTGCCCCTTCGCACAAGTATGTGGTAATATTTCACCATATACAAAAACACAACAGAACTCTCAGAAACTCTAAGCACATTTGACACTGAGTACAACAAACAAGATAAAACATCAGCGTGTCATCTAGAAAGGCATGTTTCACATTGAAAGACATGATGTTCATTTAAAGTACACGCATAACTTGTTAAAAAGTAGTGGTTGAATCAATTACCTTGTGGTGAAAGATGTTTACAAACCAAATGAAAGCAAAATCCATTGTTTTGAATGCAAAACTTAATGTTTTACAAGTGTGATCAGTTTGGAGTTTTGTGCTAAGAAAAATAACCACATACTACTGATAATAGTAACAAAGCAACAAAAAAACTGTAACCACCCACATACGGTATCTGTCCCTGTGGTGCTAACCTCTTCATCGGCCCTCCCAGTTCCCCGCAGTGGCCCTAGGGACATGCGGGTGTATGACCCCACGACCAGCTCTCTGACTGTGGCATGGGAACATGCTGAAGGTCCAGTGCAACAGTATAAAATCACCTATGCTCCCACCACTGGAGACCCCATAGAGGAACATGTAAGCACCCCAATTGCCAATGTGTCTGATCATGTTGTTCTTAAATAACGACATTGAGCTTGTATGTGGCCTAAGGCACACTTCAGCGGTCAGGATTTAGTCTTCTGTTTAAAGTGCCCCGCCGAATGGTATTAAGAAGGATTTTTTTTCAATGTTCTGCATGGGCATCTTTCAGACTATGGTTCCCGGGAACAGAAATACAGTGATCCTGCCAAACCTGGATCCAGACACTCCTTATATCATCAATGTTCAGGCCATCTACTCTGATGGACCAGGGGGAGATCTGAATGGAAACGGTCGCACAGGTACACAAGTTCATTCTACGCTTGGTCCAATATGCAACACCTGAACATGACTGAAAAACAGATCCACACTGCTCTCCACAAACACACGGTTATTTACAGATAAACTGTCAAGTCCAGGTCTCACAGGGACTTTTTTGTTGGATATTTTTAATTATCGTTTGGCCCATAAAATGCTTGGTCTGAGCAAGTCGGTGTAGGAAACACATTTTATTAAAAACTTTTGCATGCACAGACCTGACTGGCTGATGGGATTGTTGGAGGTTTTGTGACATGCTGTTGGCCAAAAGTTCCCAAACAACCTGAAATTACAGGCTTAACTTTCTATACATGAAAAGAAAATGATCAGCAGTTTTAAGTTGTCAGTGTTATTTTGAACGTATATTTAGGAAATGTCATTAAAAGATATGTCAATCATGTTTTGACTGCGCTGTGACTACAAACGAGGGACATAATTAACAGCAGAGGAGTTTTGTAAACTCTGCCACTGATTATTATCCTGGATCTCAGAAACAATAGAAACTTCATAACTTGGCTTCAGCTCGGCTTGCCTGTGTGTGTGCCAGAGACTTCCTATCTGGCTCTCCTCCAGTCGGAGATCTGAGCTGCACACATTACACATCAAAGCAAAGATTACATGGCTGTGAAATGCGTTTTACAAATGTTTTCATATGTTTTTAATATGTTGTGTGCATCCTCCTCCAGTCGGCATGCTGGGGCCCCAGAATCTCAGGGTGTCAGATGAGTGGTACACCCGCTTCAGAGTGTCCTGGGACCCCGCGCCCTCCAGAGTGGTGGGCTACAAACTGGTCTATAAGCCTGAAGGTCAGATTTGCCTAAATTTACCAGACACTCTTATCCAGTGCAACTTGCAGTTATTAACGAAGAAATGTATCATCCACTGTTCATTTTATTCAAGGTGTGCTCATTTGTTTGATCTTACTGTTATTGCGTAACTACTTCCACTGCTTTTTTATTCATACGCAAGTATTACCTGAATTTAACATTTTAAGTTGACCCAAACTAGGATCCAATTTAAAATAATGGTTTTCATCATAATGTGGATGTATGTTCATTCAACTATAAATCATTATTTGAGTATCTTAACAAACCAAAGCTGTCACGGTTCAGGAGGCAGGACACAGGCCCAAAGTAGAGGGAAGGTATCCTTTAATGTTTCTTCTTGTCCACAAAGAAATCAACAAAAAGAGAGTAACCCATAAACTGAGGAGGCACAACACATATAGCTACAAACAATGACAGACAACTCAGGAACACACAGGGCAACTTAAATAGGACCCCTAATCAGAGGCAATAGGGAGCAGCTGCCTCTGATTGGGGATAATTGACCAGCAATGCACATAGCGGTGCATTGCACCTCTGCAGTCAGGCCACATAGAGATGCCTAGAGGCAACCCAGCCAGGACCTGACAAAAGCTATGGAATTTGTTACTAATTTGTATGTGGAGGCTATTAACACAACATTCTTTATTAGAATTAGAGAAGAAATTTGAGTAAAATAATGTTGTGAAGTTAGTTACTACATAAGTAATTGAAAAAAAAAAGTACTGTAATTTTTTTTTACAGTACATTTGAAGATATGTTTTCTTGCCTAAAGTTATTAACCTGGAGTGTTGCTGCCTGTACTTGCAGGTACTGATCAGACCATGGAGACGTTTGTTGGAGATGTTACCAGCCATCAGCTACACAACCTGGAGCCTGGAACCACCTACGACGTCGATGTGATTGCCCAGTACGACACTGGCCTTAGCGGACCTCTTATTGGGCAAGGAACCACCCGTAAGTGATTGATCGGTGGTTGGTTGATTTGTTTGTTTGATCGATTTGTTGGTTCATTGGCTGATTGATTGACTATTTTTGGATTTCACAGTGTACCTGAATGTCACGGACCTGACAACCTACAACGTCGGTTATGACACCTTCTGCATGAGATGGAGCCCCCACAGGGCTGCTACGTCCTACAGACTCAAACTGAATCCCTTAGACCGTAAGTACTGTTACAGCCCATTCAATCCATGTGTATTAACAATACATTTGGATTTACGAGGATGGCAAGGATGACTTGACCGGGGCTAACCTTCCAATGGGAGACGACTACCTCAATACAGTGGCTGTTCTTTTACATTAGTTCCAGAATGTCTACTTAAAATCAGATCTGCAAATTTGCCACGCTATCACAAAGGTTTAAGTGTTTGAATGTCTCGTGTGTTATATCATTGTAGTTGAATGCTTAGTGTGTTACATCACTGATCCGTCTGCTTCGTGTTACTTTGTATACTCTCCGATGCAAACATACTGTAAGAGAAAAAGAAACTGGAAGACATTTTGGAATATTTAAGTCTGTTTACAGTATGGTAGCCATTGTAAATGGATGCAGTGCACTTTGTCACATTTAGCGAATTCCTGTTTGTTTGAAAGGGTGTCTGTTGAATAACACTAAACACTGCCTATGCTCACTGCTGGCTTAGTCTAAGCGCTCCTGATGGGTGTAGTTAACCCTCTGTTTCCCCTCTCTTCAAAGATAATCATAACAATGATAATGAGTGGCATTCATATAGTACTTTTCCAGGTGCTAACTGGGCTTTCCAGGTGCTCAAAGTGCTTTCCTTTTCATCAAAGTGCTTGGGATGTACAGAATACATGTAAAGGGTTTGGGGACAAAACACGTTACCCACAACTAATGTGTATAAACTCCCTCTTCCAGCCTCTAACAAGGGAGCCCAGGAGACCACCGTTACTGGGTCTGAGAGCCAGTACTGCTGGAGCGGCCTGACTCCTGACGCCGTTTACGACGCCACCGTGTACACACAGACCCCCAACCTGGAGGGGCCGGGAGTCAGTGTCAAGGAGAGGACGCGTAAGAAACCCCACTAAACATCCGACCTGCACCATGTTACTTGTCACTTCCATTGTATTTACTCTACGACCACACTCCCCCACACTCAGGGTCTTTGCAGGGGCTCACATGGCATGCTACTGAAGTTGAAATGGTTTGACCGCTCAATGTCTGGCCTTTGTTGCAGTTATCAAGCCCACAGAGGCCCCAACTGAGCCCCCCACGCCGCCTCCACCTCCCACCATCCCCGGCGCTATTGATGGTAAGGAGTGGCTTGAACTTGCCGTGCTGTAGTGGGAAGTGCAGCTAACACAGACTAGCAACTCAATGTAAGACTAACAGAGTACCTGACATGTCCATTGAGTTGGCTGTACGTGTTCCCCAGTGTGTCGAGGAGCCAAGGCCGACCTGGTGTTCCTGATTGATGGCTCCTGGAGTATTGGAGACGAAAGCTTCAATAAAGTGATACAGTTTGTGTTCAGTATGATCGGCGCCTTCGATGTCATCCACCCCAACGGCATGCAGGTACAACTCCAACAAATCTATCCTCTGAAATTCAATGCTGTGCAACATGAAAGTGAATGTCCCTGACTATTTTGTCCCTCTTTACAGCGTATTTCCTTCTCTTAGTTTTGCGTTGTTCATGTAAATGTTTTATTATTTTCTCTCTCTCTTTCTGTCTGTCTCTTTTCTCACTCTTGTTTTCTGGAAACAGGTGTCTTTTGTGCAGTTCAGTGACAGTGCCAAGACAGAGTTCAAACTGAACACTTACCATGACAAGGGAAAGGCCTTGGCGGCGCTTCAGCTCGTTCGCTACATGGGAGGAAACACCAAAACAGGTAGAGCTCTCATACTGCAACTCTCAATTATCACTGGATGAGATCATTAACACTGAGTCTCCTGCTGGTGCAGTTGGATAAGCTCATAGTCAAAGGTTGAAACTGATGCCCTACCACCTCTTGGTACAGGTGCTGCCCTGAAACACGTTGGTGAGAAGGTGTTCACTTCGGACAGCGGCATGCGGAAGCACGTGCCCAAGGTTCTGGTGGTCGTCACGGACGGACGCTCCCAAGACGAGGTGAAGAAGAGCGCGTCCACCCTGATACACTCTGGTAGGTGTTTAAACGTTGGGATGTGGCCTTATGGAAGACAGCAGCACAGTATTTCTAGTCATGATTAACCCTAGTTGTTTTTGTGCTATTTTCTTTACAAATGACTGGAGATCGTTTAGAATTCCCACATGAGTTACAGCATCATTTAACTCATCTTCCTCCAGGGTACAGTGTGTTTGTGGTCGGTGTGGCTGACGTAGACATGGCAGAGTTGAGAAACATTGGCAGCAAGCCAAGCGAAAGACACGTCTTTGTTTTGGATGATTTTGACGCGTTCACCAAGATCCAGGACAACCTCATCACATTCATCTGTGAAACGGCCACATCCAGTAAGGCTTACAGTACCTGAAGACACGAGTGAAACCAGACTAACATTTGCTCTCAGTCATCCTCCAGCCTTTTATGATTCATCATGTTATATTTTATGTCTCCCTTTTCAGCTTGTCCTTTGATCTACATCAATGGGTTCACTTCACCTGGTAGGTATTTTCTATACCTATATTTTGAATGAACTGACAGTAACTGATAACACCTAGGGGACAGGAATATTTTCTGACAAGGAAACATTCCGAGGCCTTGTTAAGTACTATCAAAACCGGCATGACTATATAATCTTTATATTGACCTGAATCATCTTGTGATTGTATGCTGACCTGCTCTATGTTCTGGGTCATTCAGGCTTCAGAATGCTCGAGGGCTTTAACATCACCGACAGGACATTTGCTGCCATGAATGGTGTGTCCATGGAACCAGGCTCCTTCAACAGCTTCATCGCCTACCGGATTCACAAGGACGCCTTCCTCTCTGTGCCCACAAAGTAAGTGTGTGTCTGTGTTCGCAGGCTGTTTCCGTTGCACATTGTCTGCTCCTCTCCTGCATCCTGAAACGCCCTGGCAGTCTGCATCATCCTTTTATATGATCTTCAAAGGCTCCGCTTGGCAGCCTGCTGTCCCCGCTGTGCCCATCATACAGAGCAGAGCCCCACTTCAGAGCACTGCGCCAGCCAGCCTGGTTTTTGCAGCGTGTAGAATATATGAGGTGATAGTACGAGAAACGGATTTGGATCGGAGTATACTGCTCCCAGGGTAGGGCCGTCTTCCACACGTCATAGCGGGGGCTACCAAAATGGAGTTTGTTTCTTTATTGTGCCAATTAAAATGTCTTCAGGCAGTTGCTGAGCTGCTCAAGAACTCTGCTGTAACCTCTTATGCACAAGCCTGCTTTTGTTAATTTGTGCATAATGATTTGTATTTGTGTGTGGGTAAGCCATTGACTTAATGTGCACAAATGGAAACACTTTGTGCAGTAATGTAGGGACAGAAAATACTTTCAATATGTCAGTAATTTTTCGAGGCTGGAGTAGATCTGGCAGACGTTTTTGCGTCTGTGGTCTTCAAGGAGCTCTGGTGATTCTTCCTAGCCAAAGGCCCTGTAGATTATGATTGGCTGTCTTAAATCAAAGAGGTCATAGTGGAACCTGTCATGTTTCCCAAAGATTTATGATTGTCTGATGACCTATGATAAAGGAATAAATCCAGCTGGTGGTTACATCCTCAGGCTTGGTGTGCGTGAAGTTGACCATTTTACAGAAGAATGTTCCTTTTATAATGATCTGCCTTGACACCTGTATTCTATATATGTCCTCTTCCCAGAGAGTTGCACCCAGAGGGTCTTCCTCCATCCTACACCATCATCCTGCTCTTCCGTCTCCTACCGGACACCCCCAATGAGGCCTTTGATATCTGGCAGATTGCCGATGGCAGCAACAACCCTGAAGTCGGGCTCACCGTCAACCGTAAGACCATCTTGTTCTGTTTGTCTTCTGGGGTGAGCTGGCTGCCTTTAGGTTAGGTCCCCTCCCTACGGCATCCAGTTACAGTGTTTATTTATTAATTCACCTTAATTTATACAGGGCAATTCACTGAGACCATGGTCTCTTTTACAGCTAAGCTCTGAAGTACAGCAACCAAAGCACACACAAAAAATGGAAATAAAGCCTATATTAAGAAAAAACTCACAAATTCAAATAAAAAGATCAATAAGAAATGCAAAATGTCTTATAGGCCTAAGTTTTAGATTGAGCATTGAATCTAAATGTTCTCTTGTTGCATACTTCCCCATGTCTTGTCCATAAGTGTTTGCTTTTGTCCTGAAGCCATCTCTCTGTCTTTGCTTCCATTGTGTGTTGAGACTGTGCGTGACTTCTCTCTGTAACGCATGGGGTAGGCCATCTGAAGTCACTGTTCCCTCTTTTCAGCTTCCAGCAAAACTATCTCATTCTACAACAAGGACACCAGAGGGGAGATCCAGAAAGCCACGTTCAAGGAAGATCAAGTTAAGAGAGTTTTCCACGGGAGCTTCCACAAGGTAAACCCCATTTCAATAAGAATGGTTTGTGGACCATATGGTGACATTAAGACTTGGCAAACGAGTCACATATCTTTGCCTATTTGTCTATTTTTATTTCCTGAGAACATACAGATCAGCAATAATTTGGGATAATCACTTCCAAAACAGCACGTTCCAAATCACATGAATAACTGATTTCTGTGGTAAAATGTTTTGATTATTTTACAGGGCTGAATAATTTCCCTGTCTGAAATGTGTTATCTTGACATTTTTATGTTATGATATAGCTGATATGGTCAGTTAAGTTTTTTCATAGTTTTTGTGGATTAGTGTTTTATCTCACATCCTGAGTTGGATGATCTTGTGGATAATCAACACCAATACTAAGTTCTCGCTAGGTTCTGGTTACCTACCTCACAAGAATGTAATCCATCTGACAATATTCTGATTTGATTCTGATGCCAAAAAGGAGTCTTCAGGCTTTTTTATAATCTGGCATTAGCTTTGTTTCTTGAGACGGAAGGCAGTTAATTTGAATGATTTGAAAGGACTACATATTTTTCCAAAGGTTGAAGGAGACTTTGCTAAATCAATGGTGACCTTCCACAATGTGCAACCAGTTACAGTTAGTCTAGTGATGGAGTGATAGAGCCTTACAGCATGCTGATTGGCCATTTTGCTGGCTGCATTTCGGTAGGGGTTCCAGCACATTTGGTGGCAGTGGGCCATTATTGGATCAGTGTTACAGTTGATTTACTTCATTTACAATAAATTAATTAAAATCAATATATTGGGGAAATTGCCCTGTCATACTTTTGGACTGACAAATAGGAAGCTAGTTGTTGCATTTGCATTATAAGTTTTTTCAGGTGTATGTCTGTCAATAAAATGCTGCATTTTCTGTCAGAAAAATTCCTCTAAATAAGAATTACATACCATGTTTGCAGCGGGGAAAAATAAACAGATTATACTGACAAAAAAATTAAACAAGACCAAAGACACCAAAGATGCTGTGAAGGTTTTAACTACACAGCTACAGTCTATAAACTTTCATTAGTCAAGGCTTCTCAACTCTGATGAAATAACACTGATGATGATCATGCAGTTATTATTTTAAAAAGCCATTGATTCTCTAGATTGATTTAGTCAGTGCATTACATGCCACGTTTGACAAATGTGATATACAATGTTTTTGTGTCAGTCAAAATAACAGCAGGATTAGAGGAGCGGATACGGGATATCCACTGCTTGGCCCTACTCAGAGCAGAGAAGTATGTGAGACACCCTTAACTTTTATAATATAAAAGGTTTTAAAAAAATTAACATAGGGACTGAATGTTCCATCTAAAATGAAAGTAGCCTACTGTTCCCAATGGATTTGAAGAATGTTTCAAACATCCAATGTTTTTTTTTTAAGAGGACCAATATGCCTCCTATTCTGTAAAGATGCCAGTTATTTAATTGTCTATTAAACACAAAATGAAGACCTTTCTCTAGTGTAGGCAACTCCGTTCTAACATCAGATATTCTTCCTGAGGTCAACGAGTCCACTCAAAGATTTATTTATGAGGGGGAATTGGTAACCCATAGAACCTCAAGTTAATGTCGTACCAGTCAGACCGCAAAGCAGCAAGGCTAATTACAGCCTAATGTCATGAATGGGACCCTGGAAAATATTGGATCAGGGACATACCCGGTGACATTCGTGACATCAGCACGATGACATCACCAGAGCTCCACTTGGATGTCAGCCTTGTTTAGTTTTTCTCCCTTTTGCTGTCGTGGTGCCTGCAGTCTCCGAGTGTTGTCCTGGTGGCTGGTTTGTGGTATTGTAGTTACTGCTCAGAGGGAAAGGGTTTCTATAGCGGTCTGCCTACCTGATCATTTGCTGGTCTGGTGCATGTGTGTGCGGTAGTTATTTACTTGGTGTGGTTGTGTGTGTTTGTGTGCGTTGGGCTTTCCAAATTGTTCATCTATGTGTGGTTTGGACTGACCTCAGTGTGTGGCTTCAGACTCTGTCTAAATTGACCGCTGCTCTGAATTGAACTCTAGTTTTGAAATGTGTAAGACTGTACTGCATGTAGTTTAACAGCAGTGTGCATGTAAGAGAGTGAAGACTGATTTCCCTTCGCTTTCTCCACTGGCCTGTGAATAAAACATTTTCTAGGTTGGCGATGTCAGACTCCTCTAATGCAGCATGTGGGAAAGCTCTTAAAGCTACCTTTAGCTGACACTAGCCCTCTTTAAGCCCCCGGGGATTCCCTACCCATACTGCAGGGCTTTAGGTTTTAGACAGGATTTTGACGAGGGGAAGCTTTTTTCCTAAGCGAAGAACGTTCCACTACAAAAGAGAGGGGAACATTTTTGACCAACTTATATGTAGCATTCGGGGGTTTTGCATTTCGGCGATCAAGTGGAAATATGAATGTTTTTAGTGGTTTTGGTTATAACTGGATGTATTCACTTCTACTCTGCAGGTTCCCCATACTTAGAGTTTTACAAATGCAGCTTTTATTCTCTGAGAGGAACCACATTCTCTCAAACTTTCCGTTCAGGGATTGGGTGGATTGGTTGGTTAGGTTTTGCCAGTATTTGCGTTCACTAATTGAGAGTGAGTGAGATGAGAGAATGCTCAGAAGAATCCAAGCCATTTAAAACCTTGGTCTTTGGTCAGTTTCAAGCTGGTACGTTGCCATAGCTCTGACTACACTCTTTGTACTCTCATTATTACAGTGTTTCCTCTTCTTTTAAAGGTCTTACATTCCATGAGGTGGCCACACAGATTGTAATGACTCTAGCAACAGAGCTAGGCACTTGAAAACAAAATGGGGACTTAATAACCAAGGTTACACAAACTACTTTTCAGAAGCCCGGATAGGAATATTACATGGTCCTCCAAGACTTGACATGGGAGCGCTGATGTCTGGAATGATATTGCTGCAGTGGTACATAGAAAATTGTTCATGCTGAAAGTCATGGTTTGGTCTTGCCTGACTTATGTGGTTTGGGATCTATATAGATTTTCATAATCTCTGAGTGTAATAGTTGTCTCAGGCCTTTTTTTATGTGCCATTTTTCATTTTTTGCAATTCATTGATTGTGTATCCGCAGCATCTTGTGCCATAACGTATTATACATACAGTACCAGTCAAAAGTTGGGACACACTTACCCAAAATGGAAACTTTTGACTGGAATCGTATACTTCAGCTAATGGAAATGAATGTTGCATTCACATAATGACAAGCAATGAGATGGAGTTCATTGACATATTTTTTTGTGAATCCTAATTTTCCAGAAATACAAATTATTTTTGGTGAGTGAGTTAATGTACAGTATATGCATGCATAATTTGCACTTTTAGTATATCATTGAGTGTTATTTTGGTAAGCCCACAAGTGCATCATGGTATGTATGTTCAAGCCAGGATGCTGAGGTACATTATCAGACATCCCTCTCGAGGTTTACCAGATACTGTGTTCAGTTGCCAAGGAAGTCCACTGTAATTTTGTGAGTGGTTGCCAAGTGTGGTTGGTATTGCTCTGTAGGACAGTAATGATATCCTGGTTTCTCTGTCAGAGTGAAAGCTTGTCAGACTTCTCGGCAGAAAAATGCAACTGTTTAGGAAAGTATGGAAAGTGTAGCAGATCTGATGGTATACCGCAAACTACATACTTTCAACATGTGGTAAGACTTTTTGGGCAAAAAATCTTGATAAATTGCCCTGATGGCTGTGTATTGTTTCATGTATAGCCTATAGCTTGCTGTTTCCTTTAGAATATTACATTGTGACTGACAAACTTTCCTTTGAGAAATCTGCCACTGGAATGTTCTTACACGATACAACAATCTATAATTAACTTCATTGTAAGGAGAGAATACTGAATAAAATATCACGTTAATAGTAGTGATTTAGTAAAATACAGTATCCGTATCGTCTTTTTAAACATCAGAAGACGTCTGGGGTTTTGTTTCCACATGGTTTCAACTGTGTTCAACTGAGTATGGACTCTGCCTTTATTTCAAAGGGCAAACATGCCTTTCCATTAGAGAGAGAGGCCCTCTTTTAAAACCCTGAATGCCCTCAGTACTCTGTGCCAAGCCGTGATGTCTAAACATTGTTATAGTTCATATTGAGAAGATTTGACTGGTCTTATCTAATAATAATCTTCTTCTCCTACAGCTTCACATTACAGTTTCGCCTGAGAGGGTCAAACTGAATGTTGACTGCCAGGAAGTGGCAGAGAAACCCATAAAAGAGGCCAAAAACATCTCCAAGGATGGCTACGAGGTGCTCGGCAAGATGGCCAAGTCAGGAGGATCAAAGAGAGAATCAGCTACAGTAAGTGAAAACATTTACAAACCTTATAATAAAACAAAAAACAAAAAAAACTTGCATCCCTCTCTCTCAAACAAGCTGTTAGAACGAACTGTGTGCAAAGTGCCCAGATTTCACACTACGCTCTTCATGTGTTGACACTTAATTTAGGGCTAACAACTCACAGTCATTGTTGGAGGGATGAAAGATGCTGCTCTCTCATGTTATCTGTGTTCCATCTATCTGTGGGGCCTGGCCAACCTCTGGAGCCATTTTATTTCAGAGTCCTCAATGCTGGAGCTCAATGGAAGCCATGTGTAATGCCCATCTGGCTTCTTCCTTCTCTCCTCTCCTCTCTCTTCTGTTATGCAGTTCCAGCTCCAGATGTTTGACATAGTGTGCAGCTTAAGCTGGACCAACAGAGACAAATGTTGTGACCTCCCAGCCACGGTAAGAGCAGTGTCTGTGTAGATAGCTAGCTATGAAGGCCTCATACCTGTACAGTACAATCAAGTCATATTTTACCATATGACATTAAGTATTTATTATAGGTTAACACAGCCATTATATTCTTATGTTTGTTCTTTTGGAGTTAAAATGTCATTCTTAATTATGTCTCAAGCCCAGCTGGTAAAGAGTTGTACAAAGTTAAATGATTGCATAGCCTGGCCTCAATAGACCATTGTATTTGTCTTTAATTGCACTGGTTTCTGTAGAGATTTACCATCCCAATCACACCAAAACTATTGGTCCCTTTGATCAGATGGTGACAGATGAAATCATCTATGATATATGTTTAGTACCGGATACATGTGCACTTATTATCTTTACTATAGCCAATTACCCATCTCACTCAGTGTCATTTTCATGTTATTAATACATCATGTCAGTGAATCCTGTGTTAAGAAGATGTCTCCTATTCTCTCATCTAGAAAACAATTGGGTTTTTAGTCTTCAAAGAGTACTCGTGTGTATGCCATGCACTCAACTACAACATATTTCAGTATGCATCTCAGTTTTCTGGTTACTTGTGAATAGTGAGCTTCAAGGTACCACTACCAGGTTTGGGTTGCCATAGCAGTGGAACATATGTGCTCATTTGGTATTTTATTTGTTAGAAGAAACTATTTGGTATTTTAGTGAAGTGTTTTTTTTACATTTTTGTGTTTCTTTCTCTCCCCCTCTCCTTCCATTCCCTATTGTAGAGAGATGAGCTCAAGTGCCCGGCTCTCCCCCACGCTTGCACATGTGCACAGGACAGTGTTGGCCCTCCAGGGCCTCCCGGCCCCTTGGTAAAGATCACAGATCATTTCCTTCCCTCCTCGTTTTAAGGCTGTTTTCTGCCAACATTTTTCTGTTCCTGCTTGGCGGCCAAGCTCTCTCTATCTCCCTCTGTAACTATCTTGTGTGATGATGAAGATGTTGACGATGAAACCTTTCTCAGTCCCCACTACAATTATGATACAGGCATAGTGTTGCGGGCGTACTGTTCTCCTGCTCTATAGGTTTAGCATGTATATATTCCACTGGGGACACCCCTCATGTGAGTGTTGCCATGGAAAACCATGTAGACCTGGGGTCAGATGAATAAGCGTGCGATAAGATGTGGGCTCTCAGGCTTAGGGACGTGTCAAAAGATAAACGCTCATCGGACAAAAAGGAAAAACCTAGAAGTGGAGTCAGGAATTTTTCTTCTTTGCTTTGCAACCTTTCTAAGCCCCCGTGGGGATTCCTGCTGGTTTGGGGTTTAGGTCTAGGAGCAGCTCCTGTTGCAGGGATGGCTCTGACTTTCAGTCTTTCATTCTTTCTTGACTTTCCCAGGGTGGACCAGGCACTAAAGGACCGAGAGGAGAGAGGGGAGACGCTGGCCCACCTGTAAGTAATGGCGCAGTATTCTTATCGATCCATTTAGCACACGCTTGGATTCAGAGCGTTTAGCAGACAGTCGCTAGATATTATGGTGTTGTTACTATGGTCTGTTACTCGATCCAACTGTGAATCAAGCCATTTCACACTGAGCTAACAGGGCTCCAGTTCGGAGCCTGGATCATTTACAATAAAGCAGAATCTAGCCTGATGAATCAGTGAAGTTACTCCTGCACCGTACAGTTCACTATTAGCATTCCCCATCAAACAAAACAGATTGTTCACATCTGAACTCACTTATTGAATGCCTACTGTGTATTATTCAGATGAATTGGTGCTGCGATTTTCCCCTGCTTGATTGAAGGATTGTATTTTTTCATTGCTGCTGTGGAAAGGTCTTCAGGGAGATATCGGAAAAATAGTTGAAAAGTAGCCTGACCATGTTTTATTTTTTCCTTCTGCTTCAAATATAGGGATCCATGGGGCCCCGTGGAGATCAAGGACTCGCAGGGCCATCCGGGCCTCCGGGTCCACAAGGTCCTAATGGCTTGTCTCTGCCTGGAGAACCTGTAAGCAGCACCCCTACAACACTCTTAGATTCGGCCATTAGTGTCCATAGAACATGTCCTGAATAGAATGGACTGTATTTCTACATCTGTGACCATCAGTGCAACTGCCGTTCATCTGTCATGTTCTATAGGATTTACAGTGTGTGGGGATAGTAGGACGGCCCATCTGACTTATGATTTACACACACAATCACTTGCCGAGGAGACCCTATTTATTCTAGCCGGTTATTCCGTCTAGACGGTCTCCTTTATCTGGGACATAAATTCACTCTCAGTGACAGGCTAAGAGACCTGTAAAACGAGCAGATCTGTGGTTGTTCTGAGTTGGAGTTCCCTTTGTAACTCAGCTACAAACCCCCCCCCCCCCCCTTCTTCTC
>JACXGI010001469.1:0-17651 GCA_016801175.1 Esox masquinongy | reverse complement strand
TGAAACCAGATTCAGAGTGGGAGGTAGACCATACAGCCCCAAGAGTGGGCTGTGCGCTCAGTCAATCTGGTGATTGACACCAAGTAGAAGGCCGACGGTGCAGTTAAGATATTATCAGGAGTAGAATGGTCTTGGCAGTGGGAATGGAGAATTACTATGAACTGTACATGTTCCGCTATTGTCCTACAAATGCTCATTCCCTCCACCCTACAGTCATAGACTAAGAATAGGGAATGGTGAACGGTTCATTGCTTCACCTGGGCGTCAGTAATTGGTGTGAGACAAACAAACAAGCGTAACATAGGAAGAGTTCAGCCCCCAATGTTCTTAACCAAATGACGTCTTTAACTTCATGGAGTTAAACTCAGACCAAGGCTTCTTTTACAGATAACCCCTGTCACTTTGACCATATGAGGTTTACAACATAATCCCTGTCACATTGACCATATGAGGTTGTTCTCAGTGTCTGGGAATATTTGCATATCTACATTGCATCAAAACATGCATCCAGACTGAAGACAATGGGAACACATATCAGAATTCAAACCAGGCGTCACCTATTTATTTTTAGGAGGATATCCTTTATTTTCCCACATTAAAGGATTTCCTGGCCACTTATAAAAAGGACCCAACCTTAAGACATTTGTAACTGATTGTTTTGGATTCAACCAAACATCCTCCACCATGAAGAGACTGTAGCACAGATTAGTCCTTTGCCGAATCATCTAAGAGCCCTGGATTCCTGTGTTAGTATGGATTATCCTGAAATGGCAATAATGAGCCTAATTTAGTAGGGAGTTGTTCATCCCATCAAGGACAAATTTGGGAATGTGAAATCGACCATATGATGGTAATAATACTTAAGAATAATTTCATTGAGTATCCTTCATCGCTTTAAGATGACTATGATTGTAGCAGCCTTGGCTGTCAAAAGCTCCTGCTGTCAACATATGTACATTCCGACCACCAAAACCAGCATCCTCATGTGCTGGCACTAAGACGCATCTGGGGTGTATCGTGTTCTCACTAAATGGCGTGGAAACTGGAGGGAAAATATTACAATTATTGTTATTACAAGTACCTATCATTTCATCTAATATGGAACAGCCAATTTGGACCATTTGAGCCAAGGCTGATGCATTTGTTATTGTCACTAGTTTGGCTGAGGTGTGGCGGTTTGACTGAGTGTGTTGTGTTCCTGTAGGGCCCCCCCGGTGCTGCTGGACCTATGGGACCCGTTGGACCAGCTGGAGCAAGGGTAAGACCTGTCTCTCTGCACCTCAACACCAGTCTGCACTGGCCCTGTTGAAAGGCCACGAATCCAGATGACACCTATTTAAGCACGTCTGCCTGTGAACACCTACCTGACCCAATTGTGTGCTGTTTAACTCTTGAGCGCTCACAGTGTTCGAATGCATCTTAGTGATGTCGCTGCCTATGTTAGATGATGTTGACTGGCTCTGTTGGACTGTGGCGCTAAAGTCCACTATGAGGATTGAGCGCTAGGGAGATAACAGAGGTCTGGTTTATTTCCCTTTATCTTCCATCTCTTGGGAGCACTACCAGTGTTGCTGCATGCAACATACAGTACATGCACAGACACAAAGTTAATGCACAGACACAACGACAACTTCATAGCGACAATTTCAAAACTAAAGCTCCAACAATGGCTTATTTTAAACGAAGCAGGACTTTCATTATTTCCTTTTTGTGATTGCCTAATACATCTTCGCCCCCCAGGGACCACCAGGAAAAGAGGGTCCATCGGGACCCAGAGGACCAACAGGACCAATGGTATGTAGAAGAGTCTCCTAGGAGCGTCTGAATTACTTCCTGCTAATGTAAACTATCAATGTTAGCTAGCTTGCAGCACTTGGTCACAACAAAAACAAACTTAGTCCATCAGCTAGTAATGAGGATATGTGTTATTCTCTTTACTGTGGTTGAGACCTGCCTCTAGTTAATGGCCAACCCATGCCAAAAGGCAGTAGGCAAGCATTATTTGGACTGATCTGAAGACTATTAGGTATAAAAGAATGGAAAATAAGTCTGGCTGCACAGCAGATGGGGGAATGTACTGTAAAATGAGAAGTCACAAAACTAAACAAAAATAAGTACAAACTGTACTGAGAAACCATAAACTAAATTATGAAAAGAATTATAGTAAATGGTTTGGGAGTTTCTAGAGGAAATTGAGGAAGATAGCTCAAAATCTTTTGATACTTTAAAAACTGTTTTTGCTGGCAAATTTAGCAAACTTTCATAACAGACAATAGAACACAGGATAAGCCTTAAAATTAGAAATGTAGAATTTAGCAAAGTTTATGTGAAAGAAGTGAAAAATCTATTGCTGTCCATCAATGAAGGCCAAACACCTCCTTCCTACAACCTGACTAGTAAATTACTTGGGTTGAAATTGCACGTCTCATTTAAGATTTTAATGTGTGATGGTTTTAGGCCTGGATTTCAGATAAAGGTCATTCCACTGCCCAAGAGTAGCAAAGACCCGTTTACTAGTTTAAACAACTGACCAAACAGCCAGATAGTTGTGCTTCGTATTTTACAAGTACATGGTGTTTGACCAAATACAATTTTATTTCACAAAAAAAGGAATAGCGCTCAATATGTTTTGCACTCGCACACAATATAATAACAATACATTTTAAATAGTGCCCTTCTTTCAGAATCTCAGTCGCTTTACTTTTTTGTTAGCTAGCAGATCATGGGAGATGGTCTACCACAGCTAAATGATAAATAAGGAGTTGCCTGAGTTTAAGTCTTGTTGATGGAACAGCCAGAGACACAGCAGTCAGAAAGGCAGGCTTGGGGCTCCTCACCAGGATCTCTGTCTTTGAAGTTCACACACCCGCCTCCTCTGTAGTTAGACTTTACCACATCCACCACTGAATGTTGCACACTTCAGCAGCTTCAGTGTGACGCTTCAGCAGCTACTGTAAGAGCCTGAGAGACCACCAGACCTTGGCAGTAGTCAGCTACATTCTCCATTCAGGCCAGCCTCTGTCAACCCACATTCTTATACAGCAGGTTAATTAGCTTTCAGCAACTAGAAGGGGTTGTTGTCCTTATGTTTACTGTTTGGTAACTATAACAAAGTTACAATAACACTGTCCATCTTCTCATTATCTAGGGAAGTCCAGGATCTCCAGGATCACCAGGAAACCCAGGAAGCCAAGGAAAACAAGGAGACACAGGGAACCCAGTATGTAAAAAATACAAGTGGGCGTATTGTGACGTATATCTGTCATAACAGACAGAATTACCAAGAGTTGAATTTAGGTGAACTCCATTTGGGGAAAAGTGAAGTAATGGTTTGGTAACCTCTGTAACTTCTTTGGTCATGTTGTGTTCGGGCCAAGGCACTTCACCCAAGTGAATAAAGAGGCCACTACAACCTGGTCCGATTCCAGGTTGTGTCACGGCCGTCTGTGAATGGTAGTTTCCAAGGGTGGTGCAGATTTGTCGTAGTATCGAGTGGGTTATGGTACCGCAGCGGGTATTTCCTGGCTAATCATGCTCCAGTGACGTAGACGACCAGGGTTGCCAGTCGACCAGTGTTCCCTCTTCAGCACAATTGTTTCGTCTGAAGTCCAGGTAGCCAGTAGTGTCGATAAGAAGCAGTATGCCTTAGCGGAGCATGTTCTGGAAGAGTGCGCTGGGGGAATTGCTGCACTGAGACTAACTACACAGTTGGAAACTACAGTAGTTGGGAGAAAATACGGCGGACATTATTTTATTAATTCAGTTCTTTTTTCAGTGAATGTTGGTATTTTGGTACAAATCCAATGCATGTGAATATAATTAATGTTATTGAGAATATGCATGTTTTGTCTCTTTTCAGGGATTGGCTGGAATAAAAGGAGAAAAGGGAGAGAGGGTATGTACTATATACTGGTGTCACTACATGCTGTAACTTTCAGAATATCTTAACCCTGTCTCACCATCAAATATGTTTATTTTAGGAATAGTCTTGTTTCACCAACAAATGTATTTCTTTTCAGAGTAGCATTGCCTTGTCTCACCAGCACACGTCTATTTTTCAGGGAGACTTTGCATCTCAGAATCTGATGCGGTCCATCGCCAGACAAGTTTGCGAGCAGCTTGTGAACAGTAAGTGCCCACAAAGAACTCCACGAACCTGTGTTTGTTAAGTACACAAAAACAATGAATTGTCTGACATCATATATTTATTAATTCTTCTCAGGTCAAATGAGCAGAATTGATAATATGATCAACCAGATCCCTACTGGTTACCATAACAACAACCCAGGCCCTGCTGGCCCCCCTGGTCCCCCCGGTAACACGGGTCCTCGTGGAGAACCTGGGCAGACTGGAAGAAATGGTTTCCCTGGAAACCCTGGCTCACCTGGAAGCCAAGGAGAACGAGGTGTGTGATAGTGTTCTCTTTGTGTGTGTATGAGTGTTTTATTACCTACTGTTTGTTTTTGTATAGCTATAAAGCAAATCACACCCTATCAGTGATGAAAAATGCATATGGATATTGGCCCGGGTCCCTCACATGGGATGGTACAAATCGTCTTAGCATTGTCCAGGTTTAAGGGTGGTAGGTAGCATAGCAGTTAAAGCATCCCACTGCGAACCAAAATGTTGCTGGATCTAATCCCTGAGCCTGCAAGCTGAGCAATCTTCTGTTCTGTCCTTGAGCAAGGCAGTCAACCCTGATCTCTTTCGTAAGTTGTTCCTAATCAGAGTCTGTCAAATTAATGAAATATATCAAAAATAATAATATGGGATTGGTGTAGGACAAGACTGCCATTCCACATATACTGTTCTATCCTTCAGCAATGCAGTAAACCCCAAGTGCTTCAGTGTGTCAGTCAACTTGATCAAGTATAAAAAATATGGGGTTGGGGTCAGACAAGACTTTTCTCATCGCTCTTTAGTGGCTCCTTGTGGTAAGTTAAGCGTCTTCATGCTTGATCATGGTTGTTAGCCAGAGAATGCATGGCCTTTCAAGCACATCGGTGCAGGTCAGTACGTATTGACTGAGGAAGCACCGTGATAAGAAGCTGCTTAATGAGATGTGCTTTGCAGAACACGTGTCAATCTTTGATTAACCTGCCAGGAGTTGCTGTGATGTGGCAAGGTTCTAAGCACAAATTGGATTTCCCAAAGTTCATATTTTTCTAACAAAATAATACAAAGAACTAACCAGAATTTAAATGTATGACCTGTATGTAGGACAGTCTGTGCACGTGTTCATTGTCTGTTACCTATTAGAAACATTTCTGGATTAGCATGGAACTTCTGTGGTGTAATTAAACAAGGTAAACATGTTGTACCCCACGAATGATGTGTGACTAACACATTACACATAATTACTATAGCTCCCCTTTGGGCTAATCAGAATAATATGGTTTTTGCAGAATCTCTATGGCAAAAGGAATTGTTGACTTTAAGTTTAGTGAAAATTGGGCCAGCATTGTCTAAGGTATCGCGTGTGATTAACTTAGTGAACGATCCACAGTCCCCCTCAAGCACAAACATCTAATGGCAGATCTGATTGCAAGCAATTGTCCATAACCTCAACTAGCCTAATAGCATAGGGTTAAAGTTGGTAGATGACATCATGTTAAGACTTGGTTATCTGCCATTAGGTTTCACAACCTACAGTAAGTTTGATCCCTGCAACAGTTTTCTTCATACGCAAACATACTCATTTGTGTTTTCCAGAGTAAATATTTTCTACTGCATATACATGGCTCTGCACATTGAGAATGTTTATCATTACTAATAACCCGTTCTCTTTGTCCGATTGCTTTTCAGGAATACCAGGCGAGAAGGGTGAGAGAGGATCTCCTGGAGTGGGTCAGAGAGGACCAAGAGGACTCAGTGGTCCGCCTGGTAAGATTTTGACCAGCCATTTTACACTTAGCCCGTACAAGAACTGACTTCACACATATGGGTCTGCAAAAGCCTTAATCTAGCAAGAACATCATTAATTCACAACCCATCTGCAATGCACCTAATTTACTGTAACAACAAGTAATGGAACATAAGAATCTTCCCACATGCTTTAAACTGTTGTCTTCTACAAGTGGAGACGCTGCATTCCCAACCATTCCCAAGGAATCATGCAGTGCAGGGTAGCAGAATTAACAGGGTAATAAGTGGTTGGTGCTGGGCCAGTTAGCTCAATTGCAGAGGATTATTTGCTAATAGCTGTATTATTCTATGTTGATATAACTCTGTTCTAATTGAGGCCACTTTAACATAGCATTCCCCTTTAATTGATTTTCAGCATGTGAAGGCGTTCCTATTACAGGGGGTAGAGGACTAGTGGAAATATCACGCAATCCATTGATGTCTACTTCCCACGTCCAGTTGAACAGTGCCAAGTCTGTTTCTGTGAATGAAGTTAAACAACTAAGCAGTAGTAGGAGGAAGCTAGCTTGCTGTCTTGGTGACTCACTGTTGAGTGGGAAAATCAGATTTTGTACAATGAGCGTTCCTTAGTGGTTCCTTCACTGACAACACATGTGCTCACTTAAGAGAGTAAGAGGGAGCGAGTGGGGGGAAATTCCATCTTGGTTTGTACTGTCTAGACAGACTGGGGCAGGGGGTAAAGTCACACAGCCCTGATGGCTGCCTTTTTTAAGACTTTTAATTGAGCCATCTAAACATTGAAACTATAGTAAGTAGAAGTGTTCCAGGGTTCCCATTCCCGTTGGGATTTAAGAAGTCAGGGGGCCTTCACTCTGAATATTGTAAACTTGTATGAACTTTGACTATATTAAAAAATTGAATTTGCATAATTATCATGAATTAACCCCAAAAAAATGTCTTGAACTGTTAAGGTTTGAGAGACAATACCAACTTGGCTTGCCTGGCTTGGCTATCCCAAAGTAAAGTTCTTCAACATTTATTGATTATGAATATACTAATTAGTGTAATTTGAATTATCAGCATTAATTAACACTCAAATAGTGTCTCTTCAGCTGTCCAAGCTAAAGTAATAAAACCAACATGGTTTCACACGGGTTGGCAATCTCAACAAAGCCGTAGAGTTTCTTGATGTAAACAAGCTGTCAAGCATACCACATTTACTTTCTAGTCTTCATTAAGTTCTCACACAACATTGCCCTTTGCTATGCTAGGGCCACCAGGCGAGGCTAGGACTGGTGCCACAGGGCCTACAGGCACTGCTGGGCCCCGGGGCCCTCCAGGTCGCCAGGGGACCCCCGGGGTGAGGGGGCCTCCTGGGCCTCCTGGCTACTGTGACTCCTCGCAGTGCGTTGGCATTCCTTACAACGGACAAGGTTATCCAGGTATGTTCTCGACTCTTTGCATGGCAGGATAACTAAGAACAAAGTGAAAGAATGTGATGTGCGCACACTAATTTATTTTGCAACTTACATAGGGATATGTGCTCAGCAGCTAACGTTCTGCTCTGTTTCAATGTATGGAGACCTTGGGGGTTTGTGGACTCTAAACAAAATGCAATTCTAAACAAAACTTCCTGCAATGGCTTGGCGGACTCTTGTTCACAAAACCCACATTTGACAACAATTTGCACCCTGTATTTCCAAGGTCTCCATATGTTTGCTGTAGATTAGATATTCATAATAGCATGTAAAACACTGCTAAATAGGAATAGAAATGGCAAATGCCTTTTCCAACCGAGAGGCTTAACCCCCTGTTTGAACTGTTTTCAGGTCGGTCCTAGTAAACTTTCTAAGCCGCCTGTGCTGCTTACACTTTGAAGTCCTGTTTCTGAGATGTTAGCTCACTGGCTAATGAGCCCTTAAGGATAACCACCAAGGACTTAACTAATGAACGACGATAAATCCCCAAAACGAGACAAAAAGGAGTGGACTGGCACTAACACCACTACACAGCTACTATCAGACAAGCTGCAGAGATGGCAACCCTACTGGCCTGTTTGCATCTTGAACCAAAACCCAGCAAACAGAGAGGGCTTCTCTACGTGGGAAAGCATGTAAAAAAAAAAATAATAATTGAAAAAATAAACCAAAAACTACTAACCAAGTGGAGCACCTAACAATAGAATGTCAGTGTTAACATGTCTAGGTAGAGGTGATGTCTGTAAATAAACTAATTGTGCCTTGTAAATGATGTTTAAACCACACAATCCACTAAAATCAGTTAACATCTGTATCTAGCTTGTGCCTTATAACCCGCTTCTTACTGACACACTGCCAGCATAACCTGTGTTTTAGGAATGGCCTAGCTAAGGGATTTACACAGCTAATGCTCCGGTCCCAACAGAACCTGTGTTTTAGGATGGCCTAGCTAAGGGATTTACACAGCTAATGCTCCGGTCCCAACTGAACCTGTGTTTAAGGATGGCCTAGCTAAGGGATTTACACAGCTAATGCTCCGGTCCCAACTGAAGCATGTGCTTGTTTGTACATTTAATCATCACATTCTTTGTTTGTTTGCGCAATCTATGTTAAATGTCCTTTCCCTTTTCATTTCCATTTGTTAGGATGAAGAGCGTTAATTTACTGTCGTACATTTGTTTTCTAATTCCTCAGTGGAGTTTCGGACTAGCAAAAGTATATAAGCTGGTGACAGTGTTCTTAGACTTTTTTTTTTTTTTACTAATCCTATCCCAGATATATTACTTGTATTGATATGTATGTTTAATTGAATAATGTGCTGAATTTGGTTGACACATATAACATTAAGCGCAAGAGGGTATGAAATTACTCAAAAATTCTTAGAAACAGAGTGTTGAACAGAAATAGATAGAGCTGTTACTTTTCTTAAAGTAAATACCTTGGTTATTACAAATGTTTAGGACGCTTTAACACATTTCTTAGACTGTCAACTAATGTACTGTTTGACTGGCCAAACTAATATTTCTAGCCACCGGCTACGAGCCCAACCCTGAAACCTACGTAGTCGCTATAGCCGAAGAAGAAACAGAAGATGAATCTGAAGCAATACAATCGCCAGGTTACTCACGAACCCAGCGAGGAAAGCGGTCACTATCAAGAGACGCTATTGAAAGGATAGCACAGTAAACAAGCCTAAAGATTTGCTATATTGAATTTATATCCATTATCCCATGTGCAAGTATTAAGTGAAATTCAGAGAATAAAATCTACGGGTTTGATACCCCTGGCTTTATTGAACATATATTTTTTGCATAAACAAAGTTTAGCCAGATTAAGTGGAAAATATAAAGAATGCAGACATGTTTTCATTACAAACCTGTGTGCTTGCTAACTGTTCTCCTACGTGTTCCTGCTTGTAATATAACTGCATTGAGTGTTTATTAGAGTCAAATTTTTAATGCACTAATCACGTCAAGGTCAGCAACTACTTTGTGGGCATTAAACAATTACGTCTGTCTTGCCCTCAACATTAACCACCATTCCACAATGTTAAGCTGTCAATGCTGTTCTATTGGAATCACTCATTTTGCCACTTTTCTCATCAGGAGAGTTATTGGTTCTAGCTCCATTTATGGTTTCCAAAGAGTTACAGCTGTTATTAAATCAGTCTCTTTACTTTCGACCAAATCTTTGTGTGTTTTTATACCAAATCTTGAGTTTCACCAACTCACAACTGATTTTTGTTTGTGCCAAAGGTGGAGTTGCATGTCTCTGTTGTATATTTAGGATCACCATCCCACCCCCACCCAACCCAAAAAATCAGAATATAGTTGTTTTGTATCGATACCAAATGCAGTTCAACTTTTTGCAAGACTATGGACATAGAATTGCGTCTTCATGTTTTAACTGCACATTGTGAATTCCACAGCCTTATTTTCTTATTTATTTCTGAAACAGAAGAGGCATTTTTCAATAAAACTACTGAAAATGTATGTTTTGTTTTATTATTATTTATGTGGTGTCTAAGTCAGTGCCAATTATTTGATGAATTCCGTGTAGCTGAACACATTGGATACACTCTAATATGATCACAAGGCAAATGTTAATCCCTTAAAATATATTTACTGCAGTGAGTATACAGCACAGAAACTGAGGGATGGGGCTGGAGAAATTAAATTACTTCCAAATGCAAAGATAGACAATGTGATGGAACACTGACATGTTCATTTTAACCAAATTATCTAAAATGGTACAGTTTACTAATTGCAGATAATTTAGTATAACGATACATTCATCTGATAACTTTCCAAAATTGTCCAAGTTTTCCAGAAATACCATTTTAAGGAATTGCTGGATATAAGATGGAATAAGCTTGAAATCCAAAATCCTTCAAACAGGATACCTGGGAAGGTTGATAAATTAATGGAAATTTGCTACCATACTTGCACTACTGTGACCAGTGAACCATTTGTTTCACTGACAGACTCGAAATGTAAATACAAGGCCTCAAATCAAGACTAGATATTTACAGCTCTCTTCTGCGTGCACTAATGCTGCAAACAAACACAGTTACCTCAAAACAGCTCTGAACCAACATTTCCAAATACTTTGGCGCCCTAAAATATAGGGACAATGTATAAAACGTTCTACATTTTCGTAATGGTTCATCCAATGTGAATACAATAATAGTATAGCCATGAAAATTACACAACCATAAAACATGTCTGCAACCAGGCTATTTTACCAATAAAATGTGTAAAGATATCAAAAAAGACAAGTATAGATAGAGAGACAAATAGATAGATAGGCAGTGTACTTTTGTTTAGGTCTGCATGCTGTCCTCCATTGAGAAACAAAAGCTCATTCAAAGGGGGTGTGGCATATTTGTCTATGATACCATGCCATCCGCTGTCCCAAGTATGTATTGTATGCATTTTCTGCTGAAGTAGGTCGTTGAGGAGGTGAGCATACATTCTTTTTTGCTACTTATTGACTACTTATATTATTGGTTTCTGAGTAACAGAGAGGACAGATCTTTTCCCCAAATGAGAATCTCCCATAGTGTGACCTTGTTGGACAGTACATGTTGGTTCCTCTTGGAGGATCTCACAAATAGGAATCCCCGACTTGATAGGGATGAATTCATGCAAGTAGGGATGAATTCATCAAAGACTTCAAAAATGCAAAGCACAGTTAGCCTTTCACTTTCAAAATGTTCCCAGGCACTCATCAAACTGTGTAAGTATAAAAGCCTTTGGCATGACCACGTGGTTCAAGTTAAATACTTCAGACTCGGTACATTATCTGAAGAAAAACACTTAAAGTAATCCAAAATGGAGTCCATTAAAAAATTCATTTAACGTCATTGGTTGAATAGCTTTTTAAATATCAGAAATAGATTGATATGTACCCTAATAACAATTATGTGATAGTGATCAGGTTCACTCCTATGAATCTTTGTCTGAAAGAGCACCTGGAAAATGTCTGCCCATCAGCATCCCCCAAAAACAAACAAAGCACTTATGAAAACTACCTCCATGTGCCTGAATGAGGTCGGAAATGTGACATAAGGAACAACTGAAATTATTTCTATTCATCATGATGAAGGGAAAATAAGTTTAAAGGGGAGTTTAACAGAAGAAAGCCCTGAAGATAGAGTGGGAGGAGAGGCATTTGGCAGTGAAGAATGTTACCACTAGTAGACATGGGAAGCTTTGATGATAACAGTTATTCTTAGCAGTCAAAGAAGCCAAGTGTATTCACACTATGTTCCTGGATGCAAACACTGACAGCTGTTTATTGGTTTATTGGTAAAAAAAAAAAAAAAAGGTGATTTGCTTCTTGGATATTCAAATTAATTTGATAAACACTTTTCATTTGATTTGAGTCAAATAAATAAGTCAGAGTTAATAAGCGCGTTTATAATTTATAGCTGCCTGCGGGTAGGGTTTTGTGGCCAGATGATATGTGTTAGCCATTAAACAGAGAAGAAAAACCTACCAAGGTACAAAACTGGAATCCGAATACAGTTACCATACTAATGACCTGAACCTCACGATCTTTAACCATAAAAGGAAATATGAGCATCGCAGTAGAAAGACTAAAATAATTTGCCTAACAATTTAAGTTCAACAAAAGCCATGTTCTGTTTTTAATATATAAACTGCAGCATTAAAACGATTTTAATGCCAATTTGGACTATTGGTCTGATTCTGAAATAAGTATTGAAAGAAAAAAGTAAAAAGAATCTACCAAATAGACCATTCCATAAATGGAAGCATCCTTCTTTTATAATAATGCTTCCTTAAATAAAAAACAATCAGGGTTGATCCAATATGAGTTGGTAAGGAGGCCTAGGGTTTAGGGGACTTGACTAGTTTCCAAAAGGTCCCTGATTCTTATCTCCCAAATGCCAACGTGAAAGCCCTGTCGTTCTGTCGCTGAGCAAGACAGTTAACCCCAATTTTTCCTCCTCCCCCATAACATTTCCCCCAGGTTGTTGCTTTAAATAAGAATTTGGTCTAAATCAACTTACTCAACTTACTAAAAAAAAAGTAATATACAGTTATCAGCCAAGAATATCAGAGTATCATCTTAGAAAACACTTCACTACTGACTTGGATCATAGTACCATGAACTAAACTGTCTCATTTTGAGTCTGGTGCTCGTACTCAGAAACAACATACATTACTAAGTGTACAGAACCATGTTGTCTGCTCAGAGAACTCCAAAGGCCTCTAAACTCATAGCAAGGCATTTTGTCAATCAGCAGCCATAGCTACCATGGGGGATTTCTGAAGGTATTTGACTGGTCAAGTCAATCACCCAATTTGAATCTAATTGAGCATGCCTTACACAAGCTGAAGACGTCTGAAGTCACAATGGTCCTGAAATGAGCAGGAACTGAAGATGACTTTAGTACAGACTTGGCAAAGCAATACCAGGGAAGATTTCCAGAGTCTAGTGATGTCTATTGGTCACAGACACACACAGATATATACAAAGCACTACAAATTACCACTTCATTCTACATAATAAAAAACAAGCTGTAATTTTTGGTTCATCCAATATGGTTCAAAATACCCTGAAATGAAAGCTGATAGACTGCACATAAATCCCATAGTAGCTGTTTCATTTCAAATAGAAATTCAAACCTTGCAACTGCCTAAATACTTCTAGAAATCACTATATTAAATTTAAAGAAATGGCAACCACGTTTAATGTGTTCTTGATGAAAAATGTCTCTCAGACCACTGGACAAAATTATGTTCTTGCAATGTGTCTGGAATATAACGGTGTATTAATAGTTTTAAGGGAACGTTCTCTAAAGGTTTTTGTTTGTTTGGCATGTCTGGTCATCCGTCAGAGTACCCAAAACCCGTGAGTATACATTTGTGATCACTTTGTGGCAAGTGTTTAAAGTGGGCTATGTTCTAGAGATTGTGATTGTCAGATAGACCCACTGGCACCCTACTTCCCCTCATTGTTAGACAATGTACCCGCTTGATTTGGCTTAGACCTGCAGTTATTGTACAGTATGTTTAATTTTCTTTTATTAAATCACTGCTGTCTTTGATGACACTGTACACTGCATTTGGTCTGCACAGACAGAATGGTAATCTACTATTTCAGTGGAAAGCAGTGGCCATATATGCTTCCTAGACTGCATTGTCTCAGTTCTGTTGAAACCTATTTCTGGTCCAAAAAAGTATTGTACCCTGTACATGTTGAATGCCTTACTCTATTTAAATGTCTGCAATTATTTTGTATTTTTGTATTGCATTGTATTTTCCATCCCTATTTCTGTCAGATTATTGAGATGGAACCTGCATTCATGTTTCACTGTACCGTGTAATCTGTGTCCGTGCTGTGTGACGAATGCTTCACTTGGTCACAGTGGGACGTACATCCCTGATATCTGGTATGTATGGTATGTGGTATATTAAATGTTGAATTAGTAACCTGATATCATATTTTAATCAAAACAGTCACCACACAGCTTTGATGTACCCTCTTACAAGATGTCTACCTCTGTGTGTTTTAAAAAATACTTTCCTCCCTGGTGTGGTGTAACAGTACTTAATTCACATCGACCCCATGAGGACCGATCCTGGAGACATAATAATAGTCACATTGGCAAGTCAAAACAGCCTGTCCATGTGTGTGAAGGTTCAAAGAGAGGGAAACCTAACCACAGTAGCTCCCATACGCTTCTGATTTATTACACATAGCTGAATAAAAGATCAAAGTAAGTTTGTATCTTTGGTACAATTCATTTTAAGCTATCAATCAAACCATATGATTTATACTGAGTCATTGCATAAAGCACCACATATTTCAACTCTAAGACGTGCAAAACAACAACTCCATGGTTAGACATTGAACAGACAATGAGATAAATAAAACCCACACAATCAAGCCCCCAAGAAGGAAATGACACAAACAAATGTGCTGAAAACAGCACTGAAATCTATATTTTAATGAAATAATTTTATGGTTATTGTTAAGGGTGTAAATTGTCCATTTTTGTAGGGGTAAAGTTGCAAATATTTATGGTATTTCAATAATTTTCAATAATTCAATAAAACCAAAGCTGATTTAGAGTATATAACTTTCAATTGGGTGAGATTTATGACAAGTTGGAAACTTGGAAACACATTTTACTTCTGGTTACTTGGATCATCACATATCTGCTCTTGTCAAGGTTGTGTGTCTGTGAGGCTAAAGTTAACCACCACAAACGTCCTGAAGTCTTTGTCCTTAATTTCTGATTTCTTCAAAGGCAGCATATGGAATTGATTTAAAATGCTCATAGCATGGATCATTCAGCAATTTCAAACAGAATGTAAGGATCTGCTGAATGCAGAAAACATTCAGAATTTGCAGTGAAATTAGCCTTTACTGCAATTGTGCAAAGCTGCAAATGTTACCCACCATACAGAGAACAAACCCTGAAGATGATCGTGTTCCTCGGATTTTACTTTGTAACCCAAATGGTCAAGGCACTACAGTTTTTGTGACTTTCTTCTTTTCCGGAGCCTAACAATGCTTTCCACAAACACTATACTTTGGGATATATACTGTGAAGGCCTTGACAGCTAGTTTGCTCTAGTCAGAAAGACACAGAAAAAGTATCTAACATAGATACACACTGATCTATTTCATCACAATGTGATGACATTGCACTGTCTCTCTGTGACAAAATATAACTAAACTGTTTTACAGTCAGTCCATTTTTCTTAAGATAGCTAGGTGGGACAACCAAACAACTCATAGTAATTCATTTGTAGTATGACCGTATGCATTTTATGTTACTACACAGAAGCCCTAAATATTGGACAAACTATCCCTGTTTTGCAATGGAAAGAATGAAAAGGCCCCACATTTCTGCTGGTTTTAGATTCTGTATTCAATCATGCCATTTATATGTTCATAACACAGTGTAAACTTCATCTAATTTTTCTTCTACAATTTGCAAAGTACATTGAAAAAACTAACTCAGGAATTTAGTTAAGCCTATATGAAAACCACTGTGGGTAGTTTCAAGACTGTGGAAATGTGAAAAAGTGATTTTGAATTTGTTGCATTAAAAAATACTAGAGGACAAGGAACTCATTGGATACAGATGTCATTTTAACTTTTAATTCTGATTAAAAAAAATGTGTGTGAACTACTGAGAATTTCACAGGAAATCCCCCCCAAACTACACAGTTTAATTGAAAACAACATTGACTCCAAAAAGAAAGCGATTATTAATTGTACTTGATACCTTCAGAATGGAACAACCAGAATGGAGTTTGTTGACTGGAATTCCTCATACATTTATATTGAAGTCACTGATGTGCGCAAAATCAAAATACAATTGCTTTCTTTATGGAGAATTACATACACATTTATTTCTGATGTCATAACCTTGTCTGTTTTTAGATTTCACCACTACACAAATACAGTTTTTGTACAGTTCTGATACTAAACAAAAGTAGCCCCAACTACCTAAAATTCACAAAATGCTTGGCTGATGCAGAAAGTATTTAATAATCTGTCAAAACAACCAAAACAATACTTTAGAACCAGAAGAGGGTTCTCTGCAAAGGTCAAGCATTCAGCGTTCAGATTTTCCATGGAGATTCCAAAACCAACAGTGAATCCGCAACTCCACTTGAATGTGTATGAGGAGGAAGCCAAGAGCTCTCTCACTGACTCATTAAAGTGGAGCTGTCCGGTCCTCAGTCTTGAATTAAAGCCTGTCCTCATCTGTTCCTGTCATTACATGTCCCTTCCATGCCCCCACACTGGAAAAGACAAACGTGGAAATACCTTACAGTGTAGTGTATACAGACAAAATCAGTTTCCAGTAATTCCATAACTATTTTCTGTTTCTAGTTTCCCAAACGATTATATGACTATCAACTATGATGTCAAGTGTGTACAATAAACAAGAAGCTCCAGTGTAGACAACTAATTTACATTTTTACCAAGTTATTCATTCTGGTGTGTTATTTCTCTCTTAAAGATGCAGTCTCAGACTTCGGCAAATAATTTATAAACAGCTCTGGAAAAAATTAAGAGACCACCGCAAAATTATCAATTTCTCTGCTTTTACTATTCATAAATGTGTTTGAATAAAATCAACCGTTTTTTTTTTTATTCTAGAAACTACTGACAACATTACGCCCAAATTCCAAATAGAAATATTGTCATTTAGAGTATTTATTTGTAGAAAATAACAACTGGTCAAAATAACCAAAAAAGATGCATTGTTTTCAGACCTCAAATAATGCAAAAAAAACCAAATTCATATTCATTTTTCAACAACAAAATACTAATGTTTTAACTTAGGAAGAGTTCAGAAATCAATATTTGGTGGTATAACCCTGATTTTCAATCACAACTTTCATGCATCTTGGCATGCTCTCTACCAGTCTGTCACATTGCTGTTGGGTGACTTTATGCCACTCCTGGCACAAAAATTCAAGTAGCTCGGCTTTGTTTGATGGCTTGTGACCATCCATCTTCCTCTTGGTCAAATTCCAGAGGTTTTCAATGGGGTTCAGGTCTGGAGATTGGGCTGGCCATGACAGGGTCTTGATCTGGTGGTCCTCCATCCACACCTTGATTGACCTGGCTGTGTGGCATGGAGCATTGCCCTGCTGGAAAAAACAATTCTCAGAGTTGGGGAACATTGTCAGAGCAGAAGGAAGCAGGAGTTCTTCCAGGATAACCTTGTACTTGGCTTGATTCGTGCGTCCTTCACAAAGACAAATCTGCCTGATTCCAGACTTGCTGAAGCATCCCCAGATCATCACCGATCCTCCACCAAATTTCCCAGTGGGTGCGAGACACTGTGGCTTGTAGGACTCTCCAGGTCTCTTTCTAACCATTAGACGATCAGATGTTGGGCAAAGCTGAAAATGTGACTTGTCAGAGAAGATGACCTTACTCCATTCCTCTATGGTCCAATCCTTATGGTCTTTTGCAAACTTCAGCCTGGCTCTTCTTTGCTTCTCAATGATGAGGGGCTTTATTTTTAGCTTTGCACGACTTCAGACCTGCCCCTAGGAGCCTGTTTCGAACTATCCTCGCCGTGCACTTCACCCCAGCTACTGTTTGCCATTCTTTTTGCAGGTCACTCAATGCCATCCTACAGTTGAGTGACATTCGAATAAGTTGACGGTCATCTCGGTCAGTGGACAGTCGTTTTCGCCCTCTGCAGCTTTGTTGTCCCCAATGTCTGTTGCTTGACCTTGTTCTTATGAACCGCCGTCTTTGAACATTGACCAAGTGTGTGTGTGTGTGTGTGTGTGTGTG
>JACXGI010001468.1:49563-92152 GCA_016801175.1 Esox masquinongy | reverse complement strand
GACTCCCTTTAAGTATCAGTAACTGTCATTAGAATATAAATGAAAGAGAAAGAACATAATAAACTTAACAATAACCAAAGGTTCCATACTTGACTCCCTTTAAGTATCAGTAACTGTCATTAGAATATAAATGGTGCTATCCGTTTATTGTCTCATGCAATAAGATGTCTTTGTGATTTGATTGTGTTGTGGTGTGAAAGCTTGGGTGTTTATTGGGCATGAAGCACTTTGAAGTAAACACGTCAGGTTGCTAATTTCCTAGTTGCAGTTCACAGGATCACTATAGTTCCAAGCTCAAATGACTGGATGGCAGTGTTTTAAAAATAAAAACACAATTAGATGTTCTGACTGTATATGTCTGTGTAATTTGGGGGTGATTTGACCTAACTCTTAGGTAAGTATAAGTTTCACTCTTAGGTATTAATTAAATTACTGGCTTAGCTTAGTTTGAGTTTTCATCAGTTGGTGTCTTAGATATGAGGGATCCAGTTACAGGGACAATCCCGCGAAATAAGGATGTGTAAACCAGGGTCAGACAGACTTGAGTTACTTACGTTTGCCTGCATTCCATCTGCCATCCGAGGCATGGCGTCATAC
Organism: Esox masquinongy; assembly: GCA_016801175.1. Lineage (NCBI taxonomy): Eukaryota > Metazoa > Chordata > Actinopteri > Esociformes > Esocidae > Esox > Esox masquinongy. The sequence continues at coordinate 91,555 of JACXGI010001468.1, read as the reverse complement.
AGGGAGGAAACATAGGTGATGATGGACTTCTCATCAGGGTGTGGCACGTCAACATCTGGGAGAATAGTTATAGATTTGTTGCACAGCTATGAAGGAAGATTGTTGCTACAAAAAACGTAACCGACCATTACAAACCCTATATGATCGCTGGTTAAACTTCTCTACACGTGGGATGCTAAAAACATAGTAAAGACTGATCAGTGATGCTGTTAAGTGATGTTGTAAATATGTATCATTTAGAGCGCTCCACTTCCATCTTCTACAGTAAAAAATTAAACAAAAAATCTGAAAAACACCATAGGTACTAACTAAATATGTTGTATGCAATCCATACTGTAAATAATGTTCAACAATTTGTCCACGTTTTGTTAAATGAAACTAACCCCTTTGAGCTGAAGACAGCTCCTTAAAAACAGGACCAGCATTGCAACAAACAGAACAGGCATGCTACAACCGGCCTGCCTGGAACGTTATTGAACCTTTGACCTTAGCATTTCAAGTGTATTAATTTATCAATGTACGAAGGTTGGGACGAAAAACAATTTGGAGGGCCTGGTGGTGAAGTCAGTCTCCATCCCCATGCTTGAGAAGCTCCATGTAAACTTACCCTCGGGGTCCAGCAGACGAGTCACGCCGAGGTCTCTCTCCGCCACGTTGAAGGCCTGCTCCAGGTTCTGGATGTTGTTCTGGCGGTACACCTTGCTCATGTCGATGAGTCTGGGACTATGGACAAACAACACACAGTGCGTCGTTCAGGAGAGGAAGCAGGTGTGAAGAGAGTGTACATTTAGCAGCTTACAGGAGCAATAACGGTTGAATGCCTTGCTCAGCGGCACATTTTGTCACCTTATCAGCTCCGGAATTTGAACCGTTGACCTTTTGGTTACACGTCCGAAGCTTTAACCACTGGGCTATTTGCCTGGCATAGACAGGTAAGGAAAGGATAAGGACTGGCCAGATGGATGCTGGTAGTTCCTAACTACATGGCAAACCACTGAGTTGGTGCATTATTTAACAGCAAGCCAGCACCCTGAGAGTCAAGTAGACGCACACATCACTTCATGAAGATGACATAAAGAGTTGCTGGAAATTAACATAGATGACATATTATGTTGCAAGAAACCCACAAAAATGAATACCGGTCATCTGTGAATAACCCATAGGCATCACTACGGTTAAGGAAGGTGAAAAACAGACCCCCTGTTTATCATAAATCTGTAGAGAACAACTGCCTGCCGCCCCCCGGGGCAGCTGTATGAAGGAAATGTGGGAATGTGACAGCAACAGAAAACCACGGCGGCCATATTTAAAATGAGAAGAACCGTAAACTACCTTTTCTCACCATGTAAAAACTGGTTACAGAGTTGGAGAAATGAACCTAATTCAATGTGTGATCGCTGTTCTTTTTACTTGTCCCTTTTCCACTGCAAGTTGTATCAAGCTTAGACAGCATTATGTGAATTTAATTTAAGTGAAGCCAATAAAAGATTTCAGTGAAGTTCGTTCATTATAGACGGAAGTGAAGCCTGTTGTGTACACAGGCTGTGGAGAATGGAGCTTGGAGCAGACCCGTACAGCGATTTGACGTGGAGGGTGGAGCGGACAGTGTAGTGGTCCCCAGGACTCGCAGCTGACTGCAGGCACTGCACTTCCCTGACAGAGAGCTGTCTACCAGGCCTCGGGGGCTTTCCATCCAACTTTATGGGGCTGAACGGCCTCCCCTCTCCTCCCTGGATGCTCCAGCCCTGCCCCGGCTCCTGGTCCCCCGAGTGAGAGTCGCTGCTGGAGAGGTTCCCCTGACTACACGAGCTCTGGCACGAGTCCCAGGAGAAGCCCTCCGAGGGGATATCGTCACACTGCATGACCACGTGGTCGTCCACTGAGTGGACGGAACCTCCAAAGCTGCTGGACGAGCTACCCGTCCTCTTCCTCGACTTCCCCGACAGCTTCCTCTTCATGCTGGATATCATGGTGCCTGCTGGGAGTTGTAGTCTCCCCAAAATGGAGAGCTGGCCAGACGGTTGTTAGTCTTCCAACTTAAAAAATGTTTTACTTAACAGTGAGCTTCCAGTTCCAAAGGTTCTGCTGCTCCAACCATTACAGCCCAGTCCAAACCTGCAGTGTGCAAATAAATCCCACGGATTTCAATGACACGTGTTCACAATCTTCATGCAGAGTCTACAGAGTGGAAAGCCTCCTAGCAGCGCTGAGACGTAACTTCTGTGATCCATTCCTGACCTTTCCAAGATCCAAAATCTCAGCCACTCGATGGTCTCCGTAACGTTCACAAACCCAAGGTCCTTTGTCAAAAACGCGGCAACAACATTCAGCCTTCCAAACAAGCGGTCGAGCGAAGCTGAAAGATCCGACAAGTCCCTACTGAGCTTTGCAAAAAAACAACTGTGAAATGTCTGCCGTTCTAGTAGGAGTTTCTGAGTGACACACCTCCTTGCCCTTTATGAAAACCAGTTAATAAATCCAAAGCCTCAGGTTACACTCAAAACCTAAAAGGTTTTCTCTCTCCTATCTCTCTCTCTCTGAGTGAAAGCCGGGTGGAACTGAGCGTTGCAGATACATGTACAGCATTGAGTGATCTTGCCCTGTGGGCCTCTAATTCTTTCTTCCAGTTCATAATGACTCTTTACCATCTACAGTGCCACGCCTGACTGAATGTTTACCCAGACTCACCCCATTCAACTGTCTCTCATTCAGTTATTCTCGTGTCTCATTTAAGGGTGCTGTTTTCATTACATTTTATGTGCTGGAAAGCGTTCTTTACAGATATGTCCCTGTGGATTCGTATGGCAAAACCTCTCCTTTGAGAGACTGCAGACATGTCTCAGCTCATCCGCTATCATATTCATGTCTGTACATAACTTTATACTTGAACGGTGACTGAAGCTCTGGAACTGATTACTCCTGTGCTGATAGGATAGAGGATGGATGAATAAACCCATCTTTCTCATTCGTACATAACCTGGGTGCGTGGAAAATTCTCTGTTGCCTTCTTGAAATTGAACCACGCCTTCAAGAAATTCACTTGAGCTCACTTGACAGATAAAAAAACAGTATGTTACTAACTATGATTGGTAGCTGTACTGGTCAATCGCAGGTCTGCATTTTTATCCAATGCCGTTGATTGGCTGGTAAAAAAATGCCCAGGATCCCTACAATGTGTCGCAGCTTACAAATTCCAACTCTATCATCAACTCAAACCCTTAGAATGTAATTAGGTGGGCGTGCCTGTTGTGAAACAGAGGATTGGGGGTTCGCGCTCAGTGTGGGGCTTGGTACTGATTTTGAGAAGGAACAGGTCAATTTAGAGAAGGTGAAGACAAGTTTTCACTCAACACTGTTCATGCTCTAACAATGTTTAATACCACGCCTGCTTCTCTGCTCTCTTGACTGATCCTCTGTCCACTTAGCTTGACTGGTCCTCTGTCCACTTAGCTTGACTGGTCCTCTGTCCACTTAGCTTGACTGGTCCTCTGTCCACTTAGCTTGACTGGTCCTCTGTCCACTTAGCTTGACTGGTCCTCTGTCTACTTAGCTTGAGTTCCTGCAAGTGCACCTGTTTTTTTTCTCAAAGTAGAATCTACACACAGGCATACGTTTGAGACGCAGTGTCCTCTATCCATCTGTGACACCTGTGGTATTCCAGGAACAGGACACTGACAATTTGGAAGAACTTGTCAGCATCAATGCTCTTATCAATGCTCTGTCTTATGAGAGCCTTCTGAAACAAGAAAGATAATATGCACTGAAGAGGAACAATGGATACGTGCAACAGGCAAGCCAATGGTGTCTTTATAAAAACGAGGCGGGTTGATGCAAGTAGTCAACAACAGTAATACATGGCCAAAAACACAATACAAATGAAGCTATTAAGTTACAGTTTTTTATAGCTCAAGAGAGAAAAAAGAATGCAACCTAATCACCACAACTAGTCATAGCTGGAAGTTATAATAACTTAAGTAATTTCCAGCAAGTTTCAACAGCACTTCCCAACTACACGCACAGAAAAGAGGCTAATTTACCTCCGGACAAGTCAGAACTAGCATGGCACTTCACAATTTTCCTTTTGAAAATATATCTGTTTGACATTTAATAACATATCCCGTTCCTGCTCCAGTTTGCTAAAGTGGTAGTGGGGCGACATGTCATGGCAAGTCCTGACATAGCTGAGGACTACCAGATATAGGTCCGCAGTTTCAATACCACTCACTGGGGAACTCTAACAATGACTAAAGTCTACTAAGAATGAGCAAAGGCCATTTGGGTTAGATTGGGATCTTTTGTGTTTATCTCACATTCAAGCTGTTCTGACTATACATCCAAAAGAGTTTTTGCCAGACTGTAGCCAGGACTTACATGTGGATACTGAGATTATGTTTGATACTTTGTGGCTTGGGTTGTTGACCATGTCTACACAAGTACATAAGCAATCACTCACTGGTGTTTGTGGATTACGGCGTTGAAGAGTTTGCCATCCCTCCAGCTGGTGGTGAAGTTGTCACAGCGGATGCCCTGGTAGCCTTCCGTCATGCGCTGGGACCAGAGGAGAAGCTTCTCCTTGGCCGTCATGTCTTCCGACTGGCCGTTTATCTGGATGTCGGAAATCTAACAGGGGAGGATAAATGGAGTGTTATCGGGGGAAGGCAAAGGCCACCGTGGTTGGGGTCAATTCGGACTGTACAGGAAGTATGTCGATGGCTTTTCAATTAGGAAGTATGGGTCTATGCATTTCCTTTTAGTTTACTTCCTGGATCAAACTGAAATGGAATTGACCTCAACTCTGTATGTCATGGTGGCAGGGGATAATAGCGGAAAAGAGAAAAATCAATTTGAGAAAATCAAACCAAATAATTTTAATGGATGGATTTTCATTCAGTCATATGATATTCTGTCTCCATCAGATTTTTACACTTCAATGTCTAGCGGTGGAAAACAAGAACAAGAAGAAAAAAAAAATATTCCAGCCAAGGGTGTCAAATCTGTCGTTGACAGTTCAGACCGATAAGACATTAAAGTGGAACAGCAATCGAGACCTCGTATTTGGCTTGCAGACGGACAGTTTTGTTTTGATGTGTGTTAGGGTCTGGGCTCTCGGCCCACACAGTGTCCACATTCCCAGGCCACTGGGCAGGAGCGAGACGGTCAGGCTGACTGTGTTCCTGCTTTGGGTCACAAGACAGCATAGCCGGGCCAGTGTGGGAAAGAGATGACTCAGAGTCACCAGGGGCTTCCCTCAAAGGCTGCAACAAAAAGAGACTAATTGACCCAATTTATGTGTGTGTGTGTTCTCCACGGGATCCAATCCACCGTAGATGGCCGCACCCTAAACCTCTCCCTTCTAGACAATAATGACTACGATGACTCACCAGGCTTCCGCACTGCAGTTTTTTTTTTTTTTTTTCTCTTTCTCAGAAATAAGATATCAAATCTCTTCATTCACTTCATAGCCTACGGTATGCAGTATAGTATGTCCTTCAAATTCTGCCTTTTGTCGAAAGACTGTTCCCTTCGAGACATGGGTTCTGACATCATTTCAAATCTTTGAAATTCTTTTCATGTTTGGTTTGCATATGCCTTCCGTATGCCAGATGGGTGGTGGTTGATACCTCCTGGTTCTTTTAATTTGGACGAGCCCAATCATGCCGGCTAAAATACTGGGAATGCTTACAAATAGTAAGTGAGCCAAGGTCTTGTCTATCCTTCGCTTGCCGTGTTTTGATTTTCTTTATGACACTGTATTCTTACGAAGGTGTGGCACTGCCAGTAAAAACGAAGCCGAAAGCTCTCGGCCTGGCAACGGTGGGGGGCAGGGTGCTGGGGGTGATTGAGGTTGAGTGGCAGGACTGGTGAAGGTGTGGGACTGGTGAAGGTGTAGGGTGTTAGGAAGTTAGAGTCATTCCACTCCTTTGCCCCAGGAAGCAGGGGGAGTCTCACTCACACCCCGAAGGGCCAAGCAACACTTCATCAAGACGTTGAGAGCATTTAGGTGGCTGTCAAAGCAGCGTCATCAGATTACCCCCCAAATGGGAAGCATAAAATGCAACTCAATTCTTTCTTAATCATTCATTATCAGGAGGAGTTAGCCCTACAGTACGTTAGGAACATTCGTATAAAAATAATGATTGTAATAAATTTGATGATGACACGATTGGAAAAGATCTAGTAGCGATGTGATTTCCTCCAAGCGATCTGGTAACATTTCAAATGACTGAGATCAAATGGACTGGATTCAGTCCATGATTGTTGCTGATTGGCTCAGATAAGAACCAAAGGGACAGGGGCAAGAGTAATACGGAACGGGAACAAAACACTGACAGAATAAGACACCTGGAAGTGAAGGATGATGGTCCATATCAGCCCGAGGGTCAGCTTGGGGTTGCCATCGGCAATGTCATCATTTCTGATGTTCACCAGTTTGACCTGATTTTGGATGAAAAAGAACGGAGTCAACAGTTGCTGGATACGTTATTACCTGGTTCCAATTCATTTGCATATCTCATCTCAGGCGTGTTTAACAGGAAAGCCGTTAGTTGTACTAAATGTGAGACTTTATGTCGACACATCAGTGGTTCTAAATCTCACCTGCCGGTGTCTGAGGAAGTCCAGTGCAATCTGTACATTCTGCAGCTTGTGGAATCTCATGCGGCCTTTTTCTCTGGGCTGATGAAAGAGAGGAGAAAGAGAGAGAGATAGAGAGACCGACAAAGACAGAGAGAGAGGATCAAGGGTCTAATACAGACTGGACAGTAGTTGATGCTACCTGCTGAAGAAATTGAATTGGGGGGGGGTAAAAGGATTCCCAAAGGTGTCAGTGAGACATTGAAGAGAAAAATGTGCTGCAGCTACGACCATATCCAACAAAATGACAACTTGGCAAAACTGGAAAACAAATTACTTAAAGACAGATGTACATTCATTTTGTCAGTGGTGACGCACAGATCTAGAACAACATCCCTCACGATAAAACTGCGATAATGATATTGTTGATTAGTTTACATACCTGTTCTTCACCATCGACAAACAGACGTGGACATACTCCAGTCAAAAGAAGGTGCGGGGGAATCATGAGCCATGCACTGGCTTAGCCAAGAACATGGTTAGTTACTAAGTATAGGATGCTTTAGTTCGTCAGTTTTATATTGTGTCACCAATTCGGACAAACATCTTCCCTTTACAAATTAAGCTGCATTTTTGCAATATTATACACATTAGTATTTAAGCTGAACAAAATCAATAATGTATATTCTTGTTTTCTTTCAAATTTAAAATTCCCACTTGCTTAAAATATCATTATAGCGTCAATGACTAGAGTCAATGTGTTGTAATTTCTTCTCCTTTTCTTCTTCTTTCAGGTTTATAGACAGCAGCAAAAAGTGAATGCACTTCTGAAGCATTGCAAGTGTGTCAATGAAAAAACAAAAAGTGATGACCAAAGGAACAAACAAATGAAATCATAATGACGAGGAGTGACATCATGCACAGCCGAGCCACTGGCAAACGGCGAGCCACTTTAAAAAGAATAAGGAAGTGGCGGCCGAGTTAGAGAAACCCCACTCACCAACCGCATGTTCCTGACCGCGTCTCTCACCTAGCCCCAGAAAAGAGCCGTGCAAAGAGAGGAGGTGTAGTTCAAAGGTCAGCATACAGGGAAAAGGAAGAAGAGGACGGAGGGAGAAGCAAAGAAACGGTCAGACACAGTTCAAAGAGAGAAGCCAAAGTGGGGTTAAATGTGTTAGGGCCATGGAGGGCATCTAGGAGATGAGCAGAACCAGAAGGGTGGTGAGTTCTGTTCTGCAGAGGAGGCGAACCCAATAATGATTAATCATACTATGCAAGCATCCAGTGTTGACTTTCAAACTTATTTTTAAAAAATGTAACAACTAAGGATTAGTTAAAATGTCACAGGACTGAAATGAGAGGTAGGTAAGCAGGGGTTGTTGTCCTAGAGAGTCTGTGGATGTTTGTCCTGTCGTGCTATGATTCAAAAGTCCCCCAAAATTGGTTTGCTTCAACGGCTGGGCATAGCGGTTTGGATTAGGTTTTCGTTTCTTAGGGTTAGGATTCTGAGTAGGAGGCTTGGCTCAAGATCATTTGTAAATGCAGAAGGGAGTCCATTCTCTAAACAGACAGTATGGTTCGGGGGTCACTCACCAGTGTGTCCCCAGAGAGGACCTCAAGGAGGGAGATCAGGTTGTGTCCATCTCTCAGGTCCTCATACAGGTCGGACACATGACGCTGAGCCTGGGGAATAGAGGGAGAGGGAAGAGTGGTCAGGCAAAGGTTGTCAACGTAACATGTTTTTTTGTGTAGTGTTTTCCTGTTCTGGTTACAATACTGTTTCGAGCATCATGCTCTTACAGGAAGCTTTGTCAGAAGTAACATATCTTTCCAGTTCAGACAGAATGAAACCAAATGCTCAAACGTCGCTCCATCAAACTCTACATATACACAGTTCATTCCATTCCAGCCTGCGGACTCTTGGTCTCTTTCTCCCTGTCAGTCAATGTGTGCTAAGGACAGGAATGTGTGGCCGTGGGGACCCAAGCAGTCTGACTTCTACACTCAGACACCTGCCAGAATGGCAGCTGCTGCTTGACTGACAGGGGAAGAGTGGATATGTGTCTGGGAGTTCATAATATCACATCAGTCAAAAACAGAAAAATCTCTCATGCATTTGGCACAAAGTCCCGAAATTGGCACACACAGACGGAAATTCAGACAGACATCGGTGAAAGTCAGGGTTGCATGCGCGCAGTAGTCAGCGGTATTTAATGTTTTAAAAAAAGACAGAACAATGCATCAAGTGGGATTGTGAGCAAAAAAGGTGGAAGGCAGAGAGAGAGAGAGAAAGAGAACGAGAGAGAGTTGGAGGTGAGGAATGGCTACATTACAGGTAAAATGAAGCAAGGGAATGAAAAGTGGTTCTACAACAGCTGTTCAAATGCAAAGATGCTGCAAGCTTTAAGTGTGTACTATGATTTACTGTGCAAGAAACAGACCTAACTCCTGAGGTATGTGCGTGCGGCTTGGGCAAATCCCACACTAACATCGGGGCATGATTTATGTAACCAAGCCCTGGGCATATCTTAAGTCGATCTGTGTGATGGATTCAGCGTAATTCCTCATACTTTAACTGTGAAGGAAATAGCCAAATGTTTCAGGTGGGGACCAGTCTAGTGTCTAGGCAGGATTGGTTTGGGTGCTCTACATATCAGGTGTCCCACAGAGAGTGCAATCCTATGGGAGCCTGCGGGCCGTTAGTACCTACCTCTGCTTTGCGATGCTGGGACAGATAGGATGGAGAGAATAGAGGGAGAAAGACAAAGAGGATAAGATGATGGTCATAAGAACGAAATGATTATGAATTAAACTAGAAGTTTAGTTAAAAAAAAGAAAGGAAAATCATTAGATGAAAACAATAAAAGAGGACAAAAACGATGACTTGTGTTAGCTCATGTTTGACTTGACGCTTCGCTACAGTATCAGTGTCGTGTTAAAAAAAACTATGTCGCAAAAGGTATGTACGCAAATCACCCCTCCCCTACAAGTTACAATGCAGTCTGTGTACACAGTAACTTCTGCCCACCTCCAGATGTTGGCCACTAGGGTGCACTGTTTACAAATTAATCATGTCATATTTATTATAATATTTATTTTTCAACTGAGGCGGCATTTCCACAGGCAGCACAATTCACATCCCGATTTTCGCAAATTGGTCTTTTGACCCAGCTAATTGGTGAGAGAAAAAACTCTGAATTGGGCTATGTGAGATTTATCAATTTTTAAAATACATACACATTAAATGTTACTATTTACTGCTGCACAATTCACACATTATCCATCTGACAGAGAGATAAATACAGTCAGGGGCATAGTATCCATCATGCACCCCTCATGAGAGAAGCACCAAGTAAGGCTTCGACTGAATGATCCACACATTGTGTGTCCTATTCAAGTGGCAAAAAAACCATTCATTAATGGTTTTCTTCAATTTAACTGCTTGGGCTACAATACAGTGGCTATGAATGTATCCATGGCAAAATAAAACAACATTCTACAGCATTCTAAAGTACAATCTAAGTTAAATTGTGAAATGCTCGTCTCTCTTTTTGGGCCTCAGGTGTCGTTTCAACTCTCTCCTCGCTACCCTGAAATGGTTCAACAAATTTAAAACATGTCTGTCAACAAAGCAGAATTGCCTGTGTTAAACAAGCTCAGAATGAGTTAAGATAATCATCGCCACATTGTGCCCGTTGACAGTCGGTGAAAGGGTACAAATCGTCCACTCGACTCAACTGTAGTCAAGTGAGGTGTTTGACCCATGCTCACTGTGAACATGTCAAGGTGAAAACTGTTAAGTCAGTCAACACAGAACATGACAACATCTCATCGGCCATAGACCACACACTATACTTTACTTTCCCTACAGAAAGAAATGAAAATGAATGTAGTTGACCCTTGGCTAACCACAGTTGTCAATTCACTGTTCCATGACTATGAATCACACAGCATTGCAGAATCAAATATTGCAATATAAGTTTCAGTGTGTCCAGCCTTTACATTCCATTAAACATGATGCTGCGTTAATGTTACAGAACGTGGTAGGCTACGGTGCACAAGCCTTCACGTAACATTGCAACACAATCAAAAAACAACAAGTTATACCGGTTTAAAGCATCTGCATGACATTTATTCATACTTATGTTGTATAGACATTTTAATAAGTAAAAAGTAAAATCTTCCTAGTCCAGCATATTGGACTAGGACATCCTAGACACATACTGGCCTATTAGTGCCACTTGTTTGTTCATAATGACAGATAGGAATACAAGACATGCGCTGATTCCTCTTACAGGGTCTGAACGGAGCTGTTAAGGACCTCCTGACCAGCAGTGAGCTATGGGAAGGGAGACGAAGACAGAGCCAGCCGTCAGTCTGGGCAGCCTGTGTGCTACTGTTAACCCAGCCAGCAGCCTCCGGGCCTCGGGCCCAGAACAGAATGTGACGCTTCAGAGGCAGAGAGCGAAAAACGAATCCAGATGTCCGTGACACACTCTCAACAAAAAAAAAAAAAACACCAAACGAAAAGACTAGCATGCTTGTGTGTTCAGGAAGAGGGTATGTTAGCGCCGAATGTATATGGAAAGGAAAGCTGTCCTTCGTGTGGCCGTTTCTTTTCCAAGGCGGAATGAATGGGTTTTTTTCAACTAAGGGAGAATAGAAAATAACGCTAAGTCCCTTAATGGTTTGAGGCTGTTAATGTTGGACAACCGGTGGGATTTCGGCAAATGAAAAATGGCACAACCCAGCTGGGGTATGATTACATGTACTAGTGGGGGTCAGGCTACCGTGGTGGGGTCCAATTTTATTTCAAATGAGACACTAAAGAGTGGGTTTCCTAGTTTGTTGGCACCGCCTCCTATGTAAAAAGAATTATTTATAATGTTTAGTGAAGGTGAAGAGCTGAGGTACGTCTGAAGAGAAAGTTTAAGAAATTACATTTAAACCTAATAAATGTTCTGCTGTTAAACCTCAAAGCAGCAAAACAGGAACCAAACACATGGTTTCCAGGAACTTCTCTGTGCGTAAGCAGATGTCCACCAGCTTGCATCGATTTCTGTAAATGATAAATTGATGCCACTTTGAAAATAAGGGCCTGCATCACTGAAGTTTTGTGCAGTACTATATCTGTGGATAGTTGTCTGAAGGTGGAACTGAACTCGCTGTCAAAACATTGTGTTGTCACGGAAACCCAGCATGGGGTTCTGAGCTTAAAGCACCTGCATGTTCAGCCTAACAGGACCAGAATGGACCCAGCTCCAGTCACAGTACTACAGCAATGAATACATTGAAAGTTCCATCCACTCGATACAGACACACCTTGTAGACAGGGGTTTGTTTATTTAGCCATGGCATTCGTTTGAAAACCTCCATGGCTGAAAAATGAAATATGAGGAACAAAGAAGATAAACAAAGCAGATAAACAAAACACTGTTTCTTACCAATGTTGTTGTTATCACGCCAAAGATCTAGAACGCTCCTGTAATAAGAGGTTAACTATTTCTGAATCAAAAGATCAAATTTTGCTAAGAGGCTTTAGCCGTAGCATTTGTTTAGATACCTCAGTGGTTGAAAATTAAATATGAAGAACATAAAAACAGAACAACAAAAACAGTATCTTGCTGGTGTCATTGTGATTCACGCCAAACATCTAGAACGCTCCTGTAATAAGAGGCAAATCATGTCTGAATCGGAAGATCAAATGTCTGCTAAGAGGCTAAACTGTGCTGAATCAAAATCACACAGCCCCCATGTGGTTAAAGAGCCAATTATGAGGAATAATTCACTTAGGAAATATTTGCTATTCGCCTCACGCACAAATCCCTTTTTAACCAGTAGAGAACCATAAATCCTTCTATGAATCTAATATTAATCCTATTTTGAGAATATTTGGGGTTGTTAAGCAGCAACCACTTCAGCACTCATCATTCGTTTTATTGACATTTGACTGATGTTTATGGACAATAATAAAGGAATACTGATTTTATACTGAATTCGACTAAGTTTCATGTAACTTAGCCATACTCAATAGACAGATTCAGAATTCATACTGAACGTGGGTCCTTACTTAGTCTGGCCGAGATTATACTCCTGGGGCCGTATTCACAAAACATTTTATTTTACCACTAGGGGCATTCCTAAACAGCACTAAAAGTTCCTTGCTAAGAGTTTCCTCTTAAAACCTATTCACAAAGCTGCTAAGACCAACTTTTACTAAGGAACGGGGAGAAGTCTTAAGCTAAAAGAAAGGGCGGAGTTGACCCTGTTGGTATGGATGATGTCGTGTTCCATGAACAAGCTTACTCACTATGCCCACAGTGATTGGCTGATAGGGGAGGGGTCTCTGTCAGTAAATTCATCATAGCAATACTGTAGAAAAATGTGTTGTGTTGCCATATTGAAATAAAGATATTAAAATTTTATTGTAGGCCAAGTGTCACTGATTAAACGTGAAACCAAAAATGATATACTGACTAGTCAAGATATGTTCAGCTAATTATCAGACTCTTACATGTCTGGCAGCTCGTGAAGAAATGCGCGTTATTCTTTTGATGGTGCAATAATTAGTGCAATTATGTGTCCCATCAATAGCACCAACTACACTGGGTGGCCGAGCAATGACCATGAAGTCGGCTTTGTTTCTTTGTAGTTGGCGGACATTATGAGGAAACGGAATGATTTGTTGCACAATATGGGGTCTGGGGAGGGCATTTATTGTTGGATGTAATATTCTACTGACAGATGACTGAGACATGTACGTCTGCGCTGCATAGCTGCATTCTCCCTGTGGCCAAGTAGCGTAGAGTTGTCTCAACCTTGATGTCCGATGTTATTGGGTTGTTTCTGTTTGTTGGTTAAGTGACAACAACACTGACTAGCTCTGCTATGATCATAATACCCTGGTGATTAAGACGATACCTTGTTAAAAGCTCAGTACCAATAAATGTTTCTAAAACGTCAACCTGATTATGAGGTGGATTGCCGGCAGCAGCCCTTATAGGATAGTTTATGACTTGGTCTTAGTGATTTAGGAGTCCTCTTGACCACTCCTAACTTTTCCCAGATTTAGGAGCAGGTTTTATCGCTAAAACACTTTGTGAAATACTCATAGACCAAAAATGTAGGAGTCCTATAGTTAGGACTGACACGCCCATTTTTTTTAAGAGTTACTCCTAAATCAACAAGCTAGGAGCTACTTTTAGCCTTAAGATGTTTTGTGAATACGGCCCTTGGTATTATATGATTTGGATATTGCAAATGTGTAAAAGTGCAGAAAATTTGTTTTAACGCTGATTGTTTTTGTCTTTGTCAAGATGTTGGTACAAACCAAATTGGCATTGGTTTGTTAGAGGATGCTACACTACTATGCTGGAAGACGATTATGGCCACCTAGGAAATGTAATTTGTAATTACATGAAATTTTTTAAATGAGTCATTGTACTTTCTGTGGAATCTCTCCTTTTCTTTTTCGGATGTGTTCAATAAAATTACTTGACACAAATACAAAACTGTTGTGTGTCCATGTGTATGTCTTTGTGCATCAACTACTGATTCCAGTGATCAGTCATTCACAATGAGTGATGTGGGGAGGACATCGATATACTCGGGCTTACCTTTATCAAGTGTTTGTTCACCCATTTTGTGAAGGTCTTTTTCTGTACTCGATCCCGTTCATCTGCAAGACACAACAAAGACCAAATGTCAGACATGATTACGAGAAGAAAAAAGTACACGAAACCAACCAATAAATGATAGTCATTACCTGCACCCGCTATGTAAAAGAAATACTGAAGGGTTGACAGATCAATGTAAATTAAAACAATGAATTTATGATAAAGTGGAGATAAGACCATTCAGTGTATTTCTGAATGAACAGCAAGAGCTGAAATAACACATTTTACAGATGACATCATTACTCCCCATTGGGACAAACAGATGTGGTCATTGGGTGGGATTAGCTTAGTTTTAAGAGATACCAAATAATACCAAAGTGTCTAGATTGAAAATGTCAGACTCTGGAAACCTCAACACATTACAGGTCGTGTCTAAAAGGAAACCCTCATTGTTTACTGTCAGTTGGAATTTGACATGGTATGACTGCAGGCTGAAAAACAGGTAAGGCAGAGGTGCTTTTAATTTGTATAGACTTAGTATGTGTTGCTAAGTACTTGAATACCCCATTCATGCACAGATGAATCCTAACAATTTGTCTGCTTCTTTTAGCCTGCTTTTTGATTTGGGTAAGAAGTTAAAGATGCATTACAAGACTTTAGCAAATCAAGTATTTTTTTAAACCTCCCATTTTGGAACGGAGCTGTAACATGTTTTAAAATGTGCATAATATATAAGTTCACTATTATACCTCAGTTAGCAATGAAATTCCGAGTTTGGCAGTGAGTGGTTTCAATAACATAGGGCATATATCAGCCCATAAATTAAATAGTACCCAATTGTCGGGGATCCGGTTTGGGCCAGCATGTCAAGCCACAAACTGGAGGCCAAAATACAATGCATCTTTAACAACATGGACCACTGAAATCAACCTGAAGACCTTGTAATGGAGATAGAGATACAGACAGCTGACAAATTAAAGGAACTTTTGTAATGAGAGCTTCATGCACTGAAACTTTACTATAATATCCGTCTCTGTGTAGTTCTAAACTCAACAGACAATACTTGCTGACAGAGTCTGATCATGTCCTGCAATGACATTCACAGTCTCATGGAAAAGAGTTGCTCTTCTGTTTTTCATTACATATCAAAGTAATGCATGAGCATCACGGCCATTGAACGTGTGCTTTCACCCACAATTTCCAACCCTATTTTCTATATACGTCTCATAGATCTAAATGCAGATGTTAATTTAGTCACTGTTCCTGTTGAAACACTAGCTAGTTGAGCAGTCTTTGTGACTGAAGCTCCTGCCATCGGTCCCCCATTAATGCATTAACATTATTGTCATTTAGAGTATTTATTTGTAGAAAATAACAACTGGTCAAAATAACAAAAAAAAGTTTTCAGACTTCAAATAATGCAAAGAAAACAAATTCATATTCATTTTTCAACAACAGAATAGTAATGTTTTAACTTAGGAAGAGTTCAGAAATCAATATTTGGTGGAATAACCCTGATTTTTAATCACAGCTTTCATGCATCTTGGCATGCTCTCCAGTCTGTCACATTGCTGTTGGGTGACTTTATGCCACTCCTGGCACAAAAATTCAAGTAGCTCGGCTTTGTTTGATGGCTTGTGACCATCCATATTCCTCTTGATCAAATTCCAGAGGTTTTTAGTGGGGTTCAGGTCTGGAGATTGGGCTGGCCATGACAGGGTCTTGATCTGATGGTCCTCCATCCACACCTTGATTGACCTGGCTGTGTGGCATGGAGCATTGTCGTGCTGGAAAAACCCATTCTCAGAGTTGGGGAACATTGTCAGAGCAGAAGGAAGTAGGTGTTCTTCCAGGATAACCTTGTACTTGGCTTGATTCATGCGTCCTTCACAAAGACAAATCTGACTGATTCCAGCTTTGTTGAAGCATCCCCAGATCATCACCGATCCTGTACCAAATTTCACAGTGGGTGCGATCCACTGTGGCTTGTAGGCCTCTCCAGGTCTCCATCTAACCATTAGACGACCAGGTGTTGAGCAAAGCTGAAAATTTGACTCGTCAGAGAAGATGACCTTACTCCATTCCTCTACGGTCCAATCCTTATGGTGTTTTGCAAACTTCTTTGCTTCTCATTGATGAAGGGCTTTTTTCAAGTTTTGCATGACTTCAGCCCTGCCCCAGGAGCCTGTTTCGAACCGTCCTCGCCGTGCACTTCACCCCAGCTGCTGTTTGCCATTCATTTTGTAGGTCACTTGATGTCATCCTAAGGTTGTTGAGTGACATTCGAATGAGTTGACGGTCATCTCAGTCAGTGGACAGTTGTTTTCGCCCTCTGCCAGTCTGTAGCTTGACCTTGTTCTTACGAACCGCCGTCTTTGAAATTTTGAGGATGGAAGCAACCTGACCCTCAATGTATCCCTCTGCCAGTAAAGCCAGAATTGAATCCTTCTTTTCCTCACTCAAAGCTTTTCTTTTCAACTCTTTTGTCATGCTGAATAGTTATTTTTTATTCAAATTACCTTTGAGGTACTACTTGTACTGTTTTTGACATCCAGCTGGTCCTATTGCAAGAGGATAGTGATGACCACAGCAGTGGTTTTTATACCTTTCCTCATTAAATTAGATTTGATTCAGGTAATCACCTAATCAGTACCTCATTAAGTAAAATGAGGTGTGTCTGTGTTGGAATTTAACAGACACTGGAATGTAATGGCTGCCATACATGTAGAGATGCTGATTAAAGAAAAATTAGGAGTACTCTCTTAATTTTTCCCAGAGCTGTATATATATATATATATATATATACACATACAGTTGTGCTCATAAGTTTGCATACCCTGGCAGAAATTGTGAAAATTAGGCATTGATTTTGAAAATATGACTGATCATACCAAAAAATCACTATTCTTTTATTTAAGGATAGTGATCATATGAAGCCATTTATTATCACATAGTTGTTTGGCACCTTTTTAAATCATAAATGATTGAGTTTGTTGGCTCTTACATGGATGCACTGAGCAGGCTAGATACTGAGCCAATGCAAGCAGAAAAGAACTGTCAAAGACCTGCGTAACAAGGTAATGGAACTCTGTAAAGATGGAAAAGGAAATAAAAAGATATCCAAAGCCTTGCAAATACCAGTCAGTACTGTACAATCACTTATTAAGAAGTGGAAAATTTGGGTCTCTTGATACCAAGCCAAGGTCAGGTAGACCAAGAAAGATTTCAGCCAAAACTGCTTGAAGAATTGTTCGCGGTACAAAGAAAAACCCACATGTAACCTCATGAGAAATACAGGCTGCTCTGGAAAAAGACGGTGTGGTTTTTTCAAGGAGCACAATATGATGATACTTGAACAAAAATGAGCTGCATGGTCGAGTAGCCAGAAAGAAGCCTTTACTGCGCCAATGCCACAAAAAACCCTTGTTACAATATGCCCGACAACATCTTGACACGCATCACAGCTTCTGGCACACCGTAATTTGGAGCGATGAGACCAAAATAGAGCTTTATGGTCACAACCATAAGCACTATGTTTGGAGAGGGGTCAACAAGGCCTATAGTGAACAGAATACCGTCCCCACTGTGAAGCCTGGTGGTGGCTCACTGATGTTTTGGGGGTGTGTGAGCTCTAAAGGCACGGGGAATCTTGTGAAAATTGATGGCAAGGTGAATGCAGCATATTATCAGAAAATACTTGCAGACAATTTGAAGTCTTCTGCACGAAAGCTGTGCATGGGACGCTCTTGGACTTTTGCCAAGACGAATGGGCAGCTATATCACCTGCAAGAATTCAGGGCCTCATAGACAACTATTGCCAAGGACTGTGCACTGTCATTGATGCTGAAGGGGGCAATACACAGTATTAAGAACTAAGGCTATGCAGACTTTTGAACATGGGTCAGTTCATTTTTTTCTTTGTTTGTTTTGCCATGTTATGTTTTATGATTGTGCCATTCTGTTATGACCTACAGTTGAATGTGAATCCCATAAGAAATAAAAGAAGTGTTTTGCCTGCTCACTCGTTTTCTTTACAAATGGTACATATATTATCAATTCTCCAAGGGTATGCAAACTTTTGAGCACAACTGTATTACTAGGAATCCTGTGACATGGCAGTGCACATTGAACATGACATAATATGGTAGCAGAAAAGGAAGACAATGATGCCTTGGGCAGGTAAAAAACACATTAGGCAGATAGTATTGTATCAGCCTGGCATGAGTGCACACTGTCAGCCCACACAAATGGACACACCCCACTGGAGAACCGACTGCAGACAGTGGCACACACACGCACACAAACACACACACACACACACACACACACACACACACACACACACACACACACACACACACAATGTGAGCTCTTGACACAGACCCTCCCCGGGCAATGAGAAACTGTTAGGCAGACTACTTCACTGAAAGACGATCTTTCTCTTATCCAGAATGGCCCCTCTTTTTCAGGTAAGCCCATCACTTCCATCAGTTTGTTAATCCTATCTAGCAGAAAATCCAATTGCTTTGTTTTGAAAGTCACAGGTCATCATGTCAATAATATAGTCCAACTATCACAGTGAATAATCATTATCGAAGATGTGGGGGGTCTTTTAAGTGACTCTCACTAACAAATTAATGCAAGGCTCTAAACAAAACATTCAATACCAGTAAAGAAAACTTGACTCAGGTCAAGTTAAGGAATGTCCTTGTGTTTAAAGTGTAAACACACTGTATAGGTAAAATGCTATCAGTTGTACAATGTCCTTAAAAACCTATTAACTCTCAATTAGAAGTGACGCCCTGTGTTCTAAACCAAAGTACAGCGGTGAAGGTGGTGCTGGTTCATTGCGACTTCACACTGCAGGCTTAGCCATAAGTTTTCGCATTTTATCAGGCAATGCTGCAACTCTGTATTGAAAACATGGTTATCGTGGGGCGTGTGCCTGTAGACTTTGAACTCTAGTTGTCCGCAGTCTGCCATTAAAGCCATGAGATTCATTTACACCTTTCCCAATTTGGTTGACTAACCCAAGTTATTCCACAGGAAGTAGATACTCCTGTATCTCCTTCCTGTGAGGGCAAGGTTTAGGTAAGGTCAGTTGATTTCTGACGCAAGAACTTATGGAAATGGTCCTGTTTCCTTAAGGTCCAGTAGTATAGATGAGCCATTCACCTTGACCTGTGCACGTTGACAGAACTCCCGATCAGTTTATTAGTGTGTCACCTGATATTCAGGAATGGACAACGCCTCACTGCTGTAGCTAAAGGCTTTTGTAGGGTGTGTGGATGCCTTCCTCTTCTGATTTAATAAAAGACTGTAAACACACAGATACACACCCACATAGACCCGCAACATATTATGTGTCGCTCCCAAAAAAAAGAGATATTTCTGAGAGGGAGAAATGGAGAGACAGAGAAAAAGAGAGAGCTGGTAATATTAAGTATCCAGAAGAAGTTTCCTGTTTGGAATCAGTATTCACGTCGCAGCATTCAAGACAAACTGTCGAAAAAAAAATGATTTAGCAGCGATGCTAAATCCCCAAAAACTGTGATGACCAATTTCATGAAAGCACTGCCTCTTTTACCCAAAGCCAATTCCAAGATTTACCGCATGCCCGGGCAGGACCAAGGAGTGTTGAAGGAGTTAATCCCTGCCCTCCTGAGTCAGTCCCAATTGATTTACAATTGATCATTAGCCAATACACATGAGGACCCTAGATTGTCCCTGTTCTTTAAGATACAAAGAGAATGGTTGAGCAATGAAGATTATATGTATGAATGTGATTCGATAGTTTAATTTATTGTGTAAAAACAGCTTTCGTGCCTCAGCAAACTGGGATTTTATTATTCCCAGTTTGGGAATGGGGTTTCTCTGTCCAATAGGTGAGTGGGAACAGTTGACCTACAGTATAGCGTGTGATGCATTTGAGAAGGGGGAGTGTTTTTTCTTGTTCACAATGTAGACAAGTGGAGAGAAATTGAAGTAACGGAAAATTCGAAAAGTCCTTAGATTTAACCCCAAACACAAAAGGCATCCAGGTGGATGATTAGAGCAAGTTCAAACTGTAAACAAAAGTGCAAAAACCCTCACAGTGGCCACAAGCTCTATTTCAGTAGCATTTGACATTGATAGGTGGTATGCGTCTTAGCAAAGACCTAGAGAGGCTTCATTGTATCACAGACAACCCAATCAGGCCCCAACTTGAACCTCTGAAAAGGCGTGTGCGTAGAGATGAACATGATCCAAACCCAAAATTACAGCAGTAAAACCTTTCCTCAAACGGGTGGTGAAAAAAAACAGAGTATTTTAACTCTATACTACACTCAATGGTACAACACAGAACCAACTAACAGAGCCAAGTAATAGATACCTGTGACACAGGTACCTATGAAACCAAATCCATCCGAAGCCAACTTGGATGTGCTGTAAACCTCAGACAGGGAACATAGTCGGGGAACGCTGCCACAACGCTGTCACAACGCTACCTTTCCTTCCGTCCGCAGACTTCAGCATCCCCTGGTAGTAGCTGTCATCCGAGGGAGTCCGTTCCCTTCCGTCCCTGCCGCCACCGCTGTCCGTCGAGAAGTTCCTGTACCGCTGCTGGTTGCTCATGGTGAACGGACTGTCACGCAGATCCGAACGAACGGTTCAAAAGTGCCCCCCTCTAATCCGCTTTTATGTGACCGCTTTGTCACCAGGCTTTTACTCCCGGTAGCCTCTCCTGGTCTATTTTATCCAAAGCTTCTTTTTGGTGCTCCTTTCACTCAGAGCAGTTGTGTGCTTTAGCCTGAGTTCTTTTTTTCTCTCTCTCTGTCTCTCACAATATGAGCTCTGCCCTCCTTCACCTCCTGCTGTGTTTGTCTCCCTCTGCTTCTCATTAAATGATGCCTGTGGGGTACGGAGTCTGGGCCTGTCCCTGTGCGGCAGCTCTGTGCGCTCAGTGCATGTGTGTTTTGGAGGACACTGCGGTAGCTAAGGCGCGGCCACGCCCCCTCCCCCCCACCACCCCACCCCCGTCATGCTGGGCATGGTCGGTAAGAGCAGGAAGTGGGCGGGGACGGGGGAGAGTGAGCAATGACGGGGAATCACGGAGCGGCGGTCTTTTTTACGACACAACACTCTCCCTTCCCCTTCTTGCGCGAGCGCAGCCCACCTGCCAAATCTGCTAGTAACAGTGGCTGCCATAATCAGTTAGAAAGATGGGTCAGTGTTTTTTCACTGTTTGAGATGATTTTGGACATTCAGCCCAGGGTATCTCCATGGATGTATAATGACTTGTTTAACACAAACACACGCACGCACACACCCTTGGTTAATCAGTGCTTACTCAAGGCATTCCTAAAAGAGCTGCGGGTGTTAGTCAGTGGGATGAGAATAGTGGGGGTGGCTGAAGGAGGGGCTGCTTTACCACACGCACACCTGGTGGTGAGATCAGCAACGACCCAACCCTTAACAAGACAATACAGCACTGAACCTTTATCTAAGGACTTGTACAACATGTGCTCAACAAGAGGCATAGTAAAAGACCACTGCTCTACTGAAGGCCAACTGTGTGTGTGTGTGTGTGTGCGCGTGTGTGTGTGTGTGTGTGTGTGTGTGTGTGTGGACTGGACTGTATTCCCCTTAAACCTGAGTATTAACTACACACATACACTACAATGCTCACTGAGTACTTTGGACAAAAACTGACATTAAATGTGACATTGGTAAATACAAACAACATGTTGAGAACCTTATATCCTATTTGACATAATCCTTTAAATTGCTGCTAATTTAATAGTTCTACACGTAAATTGCCCTGTTAACACCCTGATTAGCAATTTTCACCTTCACATTATACATTTCTTACTTATTGCGACAAAAGATGTAAGCAGAAGCCTGCGGCTCTAGTCGACATGCAAAGACATTCCAGCATGCAGCTGCTGCCACCGGCTATCATGATCAGTCCTTCATTGTAACTCAGACATCACCATTCAATTGGCTGTTGAAATACTGAATTGTTGGGGACACTTTCCCTTTCTTTCCTGACTTCCCCTCATAATCCATGAGAACACCCAAAACACACTGAAGACAGACCCATAAGCACATGGGGCTTTGCTACAAAGCTATTGTCAATTACCGTGGTTTATAGTGGTGTCCTTCATATGAGTCACAATTACATTGCTCAAAACAATTTAGGGAAAACATAATCATCACAGTATAAGACCAAGTCAATTAAACTTCAGGGACATCAATCTGTCCAGTTAGGATGCATAAGCGATTGTGAATCAATGTCACCTGTTTTGGTGCAAATGAAAGAGACAACAGGTGCACTGGAGAGGCAACAGCAAGACAAACCCCAAAAAGGGAATGGTTTTGCAGGTGGTGGCCACAGACAATTGCTCTCTCCTTATCCTTCCTGACTGATTCTTCTCTAGTTCTGCGTTTTGCTAGTGTCCTTGTCACTACTGGTAGCATGAGGTGGTAACTGCAGCCCATTCAGGTTGCACAGGTAGCCCAGCTTCTCCAGGATGACACATCCATACATGCCGTCACAAGAAGATTTGCTGTGTCTCCCAGTACAGTCTCAAGAGCATGGAGGAGTAACCAGGAGACGGGCCGTTACAGGAGGAGAGCTGGACAGGGCCGTAGAAGGGCGTCAACCCAGCAGCAGGACCGGTATCTGCTCCTTTGTGCGAAAAGGAACAGGAGGAGCACTGCCAGAGCCCTACAGAATGACCTCCAGCGGGCTACTGGTGTGCATGTTTCTGACCAAACTGTCAGAAACAGACTCCATCAGGGTGGCATGACCGACTAGTGGGACCTGTGCTCACAGCCCAGCACCATGCAGCTCGATTGGCATTCACCAGAGAACACCAGAATTGGCAGGTCCGCCATTGGCGCCCCATTTTCTTCACAGAGAGCAGGTTCACACTGAGCATGTGACAGACGAGAAAAAGTCTGGGGACACCATGGTGAATGTTATGCTGCCTGTAATATTATCCAGCATGATCAGTTTGGTGGTGGGTCAGTGATGATCTGGGGAGGCATATCCTAGGAGGATTGCACAGACCTCCACGTGCAAGCCAACAGTACCCTGACTGCTGTTAGGTACTGAGATGAAATCCTCAGACCCATCATCAGATTTTATGCTGGTGCATTGGGCCCTGGGTTCCTCCTGGTGTAGGTCAATGCCTGGCCTCATGTGGCTAGTATGTGTAGGCAGTTCCTGGATGACGAAGGCATTGATGCCATTGACTGGCCCTCAGGTTCCCCAGACCTGAATCCAATTGAGAACCACTGGGATGTTATGTATCGGCGCATCCAACACCACCAAGTAGCGCCACAGACTTTCCAGAAGCTCACTGATGCCATGATCCAGGTCTGGGAGGAGATCCCCCAGGACACCATCCGCCGTTTCATCAGGTGCATGCACAGACGTTGTCAGGAGTGCATACAGGCACGTGGGGGCCATATACAGCACTGAGTTACATTGAGTTGCCATGACGAAATTCATGCAAGTTGGAACAGCCTGTGATTTCAATTGTTTAATTTGATTTTCGGTGTGAATTTGAATCCAGCCTTTATGTGTTCCCTTAATTTTTTTGAGCAGTGTATATTCCAAGTCCCTAAATGTTTTTGAACAACCAGGTTTTTATGTAGATTTGCACAAACAGCTACAGTGCTTTCGTTAAGTGTTCAGGCCCCTTCACTTTCTCCACATTTTGTTGTGTTACAGTCTTAATTAATATTTGATCAAAGGAAATTTATGCCATGAATGTATGCACAATAATGATACGAGGTAAAAACAACTTCACAGAAAATAAAAAACTGAAATATCTCGTAAACATAAGAATTCAGACTCTTTGCCAAGACACTCCAAATTGAGCTCAGATGCATCCTGTTTTCTTTGAGCATCCTTGAGATTTTGATTGGAGTCCATCTGTGAGAAATTGAATTGATTGGATATGATTTAGAAAGGCTCACACATTTCTTTATAAGATCCGGCTCTTCACAGTGCATGTCCGAGACAAAACCAAGCCATGAGGTCCAAGAAACTCTCTGTACACCTCAGAGAGATCTATAAATTGTTTCATATATCTTGGAAGGTTATTTAAACATTGGTAAAACTTTGAGTCCGTATGAATCAGTGTGAAATAGAAGAAGTTTGGAACCACCAAGACTTTTCTCAGAGCTGAAAAATAAGAAACTAGAAAAGAAGGGCCTTGGTACGGGAGGTGACCCTAATGTCCACTCTAATAGAGCTCCAGAGTTTCTCGTCAGGAATTGAGTGAAACTGCCGGAAGGGCAACCATCTCTGTAGCACTCCATCAATTAAGCCTTTATGACACGGGCAGGCAGACTTGTCAGGAAAGGTCTTGAAGAAAACCAGATCCAGAGTGCACAGGACCTAAGACTGGGACGATTAATCCTTCAGCACGACAACAAAGCTTCGGGACACGTCTGTGAATGACCTTGACTGGCCCAGCCAGTCAAAGATTAAACCTCACGGAACATCTATGAGAAGACCCGAAGATTGGAGTAACCTATGGCCTCTATCCAATATGACATAGCTTGAGCAGATCTGCAAGGAAGAACCGGAGAAACTGCCCAAATGTAAACTGAGTCAAAACTAAATTTGGAGAAAGTGAAGGGGTATGAATACTTTCTGATGGCAGAGTCCCTAGCCTAATTTAAAGTGCTATAGAGGTTTTGCAAAAAAGAAAGGAATTTTGCAAAAGAGAAAGTTTCTTATAACGCAGTCACAAACGAGGAGTCAGTCCAGTCCAACTTCCAGATGTGAATACCACACACCACTGCCGGAAAGCAGGATGAAGGAGTCAGTCAGCTTACTTGATAATCAAACAGAAACAACTGTTGATCTTCTGTTTTGCCCAAAATACTAAACTTACATGCTTTCCATGTTGAATTAATTAGACCATGCCCCATTCCAATATATAGTATATCAAGTAATATCAAAATAATTAGGTTAATTACAACCTTGACCCTGCTTTTAAATATACACTCCAGGTGCTGACAAAAGTGGGGTATAACTGACTGGGCCCAGGGAAATCCTCGCCCTCTAAACATAAAGAAGTAGGTATCAAATTTCCACACCCTGTCTGAGATAACCTTTAAAGTGTGAGATGATCTTGTTGGATCATGAAGCAGCAGGTTGTGTGTGCACGTTTTTGTGTGTATGAGGGAGCGCATGTGTGCGCATACATGTGTTTGTTTTATTCAACACCACTTCCCAAAATGCGCAAATTGTGGAAGGGCACACCTTAAAATAATAGCATTGTAAATGTCCACACAATGTCTAGGCAAGCACAGGAATTCAGGAGCGGCGAGGGAAATCTATAATAGCGTACAATCTGCGGGCAAGAAATGAGAACTTAACACACAAAACCACAAAACAACAGTGCTGTAGGCTGAACTTAAAAACATGTAGAAGTCGCACGGTCACCCTCTCACAAGGGAAACTGGGTAAGTTGGCAATGGAAAGAAAGCATTAACATAAGATGGATTTGTATGTTCTTTGGTGTGTAACTGTAAGACCTAACTGCTACGAATTAAGATGGCCTGGGATTATGGAACAACAATTCAAGATGCACATTTACATTAAGTCAGGTAGTCTCAATCTTAGTGAGCGCATATGTTTTCAGACTGGCTCCACCCCTGCAGCAATCGAACCCGCAACCTCGGCATTGTCAGCCACCACGTTCTACCAACTCAGGCACATGGGGACACGTGAAAACAAACAAAGAACAAAAGTGGGGAACAAATATAAAATGAAAGCGCTTCGATCATTAACTCCTGCTTAAATGGTTGGGATGAGGCTTTGCTGGAATGAGTCTAAGATCTCTTCTCTGGAGGCGGGTGCACTTGGCCAAAGTCCTAACCCTTACCAACACATCCAGCCTCCCTAATCACACTCCCACCTTTACTCCCTACGTAGAGATAAGTTGGCTTACAACTGGGTTTACATGTGAACAATGTGACACCAAAACCAGATTGATTTTACTCCAATGTTGACAAAGACTTTACAGAAAAACTAAAATGTTTTACATCATGGATAGTCATTCCTTGCATCCACAGCTCTGTCTTCATATTTCAAGGCAGTTACATTTCTCCAGCCCCATTCCTCAAATGTTTAGGGACAGGGAGCTTTCTTCGTTATTGTTCAAAAGCTGATTCCTGCTTAATGCAGTGGGACACATTGTGGGGGGAAGAACAATAACACCATGGGAAATGAGAGATGTCACAGGAAGATCTAAATTCAAGAGCAGCAAACATCAAACATCCAGCGGAAAAACTTTTTCTCCTAGGACGCTCCGAATGAAGAGGTATCATTAAGTTGTACACATGCTTATTACACTGCTCCCCCTTTCAAACCAGATGGAATGCTGGGCTTATTTTTTCTTTTTTAAATCTGAGAGACATTGTTTAAATGAAAATAATTCTCTCTAAATGACATGCTTGAGGTTCTCTTGTTTCTATAAGGGCAGATGTGAGTGTAGACGTGTGACTTGATTCTTAACTTGTGCGTTCCCACACTGTGCTTCATATGCAGCATGGAAATGATCCATTCTGGTAATGGAAAGGAGTGTGTCTCTTGTGGAAACATCCACCTGGTTGATCAGGGGTAGCCCCCCCCCTTTCCCTCCCACCGCCAATACACCCCTGTAATTTGTATTGTTTTGTGTCTCTATCCAAATTCATTTAATTTTAACGAGTTTGACGAGACAGGACCCGCCAAACCGAACTGTCAGATGTTCCTCAGATGTTTATCAATTGAGTCCCCCAACATCCATTTTTGTAACCAGCAATACTCTCTACCCCAAAACAGGAAAATAATTTGCCCCCAACCTAGCCTAAATATTCTTCAGAAAGTCTCAGTCCTCTGAAAAAGTAACAATAACATGTCCTGGTCAATGACAGTGATTTAGAAAGTTCTTCCAAATTGGGTTTTCCAAAAACTCTTTATTGCAATCAACCCTGCCTTTTTTTTCCTTCCCAGTTTACCGTCACAAAACATTTTGCTATGACGTGCCCTAATGAACAGGTCCCCTAGAGGAGGCCGGCCTACCCCTGAAGTGATAAGAGAACCTGTCCTCTGCATACCTTACCTAGATATCAAGGCTATGGATCAGAGAAACATCCAACATGAACAGCAGATGACAGAAGATAATCACTCACCAATACCATGCTTTCAATCTTTCACAACTGTAAGCTGTCTAATAAATGCAATGCTATTGCCTGAGACTCAAAAGTAGGAATGTCAAAGCCATTATGCTCTTAATTTGATATCTTGCATATGGCTTATGTAGGTTTGTTGGATAGCATTATCGGCGCTTAGCTTGCAGCTGTCTTTGAATTGCATAACCTGTCTTTCAGCGTCCCATGGAGGCCAGTTCTTTGGGAAAACAAACAAGGGATTAAAGCAGAAATGTGCCATTGTGCTTTAGCCGGTCTCAAAGTGCATGCAGGGAGATGTGGGAGAAGAGTTAGGGTTAACGCCCATCATTCCAGAGAAGGGAACAGCCTAACCCATCCTTAAGAAGGACATACACCCTCAGGATACATGGCATTCGCTGTCGCTATCTCTCTCCCTTTTCTCCACTCCTTCCATTTCTCTATCTATTCTGTCTTCAAACTCCTGTCACTCTCGCCCGGTGCAAGTGGTGGCGTGTTCTGTACCATCAGACCCACCCATCCCTACAGGCTAGGAATGTTAATAAAATAAATCAAACCAGGAGCCAGAACCTGGACACACCCTAAACACGCATTGTTCCTGACTATTCCTCTCTTTCCCTGTGTGTATGTGTGTGTGTGTGTGCGCGCGTGAGAGAGTGAGCATGAGTAATAGAAAGAAAATTAGGGAAAGAGAGAAAATGGGAACGTATGTGATAGCGAGAGACAGATGCGCACACCCAGTTTGAGTCAGCTATGGCTATCTTAAAAGAAGATATAAACCCTTTCTGAGGATTTCATAAACAACAGAGATATTGTCAAGTTTTTGTTGCTCATTTCCTGTCCGCATGACCGCATTACATTTCTGTAAAACCTTTGGAATTACTCACTTTATGTAGAACATTATCTCCTTCTATCTTAAGCCCTGTAGCAGGTTGCAATGCCATAGTCAGAATTAGATCAGACGCAAATCTGTAAGCCCAGCTTAAACTCTGAGTCAACAAGCTCTGACAGCGGAGGTGGAAAATAATGAATTAGTATATCGCTCATTGAGCCCGTGTGGAAAAATCTGTGAAATAACTCTACCTCTCCTAGGCGAAATTACTCTCCACGTTTTCCTTTCAACCTTACTAGAGAAGTTACATGGCCCTTCCCTTAGACCTTCTCCAAATGTTTTAGTAAGGAGGAGATGGACCAATGGTGAAGGGAAAAAAAAAATATGAAAGGGGAAAGACCTATGAAACTGCCTTTAGTAAACCTTCCACAGAGATGCTTTTTAGAGTCTGTTTAACCAAGGTGTGAGAAGGTCATTACGTACCTGTGCAATATGTCAACAAGTCTCCCTCTGTCGGTGAGAGTATTTTACTACGCCACTCTGCAACATCCCTGTACTTTTCCATGGCATTAAATGGAAATGACATATCGCTACCGCAAAAGCTTGTCAAGAAATGTAACGGCATTATCACATTATTTTCCATTTCATCACCCATTATTGTTACACATTATCATACAGTACCAACATTAGCCACAGGCGGAAAAAGGGGAACGTGTGTTAGTTGCTGTGGTAACATCCCCATACACACAGCAGCTATTTGCAGTGGTGGCAGGGGTATTTTATTGCTCTTACTCATGGCGGTATTTTTAGACTGCGAGCTGGGTCTCTCATTACCTCACAGAGAAAGGAAAACTGTGGTTCTGGGTGGAGAAAAGACTAGAAAGTTCATGGAGCAGACACTAGGTGGCACTGAAGCACAATGAGGACAGGGTCAATTTTACGCTGGTTTTGTTTTACTTTGTAAATAGTGAAGGTTCCCGTAGGATCTTTTAGGTGTGTTCATATTCAAGTATGTTCTTCAAGGAATGAAGTGAAAGCATAATTAAAGTAACTTAAATGGTTTGTCAAAGAAACATTTTAAGAATCTACCCCCCCATTCAAAAGGTTGCAAAAAGGATCTTTGAGGAACCTTGTTAAAGAATTATTATAAGAATTCATAAAGCTATCCCCACATTTTCATTCTGAGCCCCTAAAAATGAGTTTCGTAATAAATTAACAAAACAAATATAAATAATACAGTAGAAATTTTACATTACACAAAACTAATGCTAATATAATGGTAATGTAATTCTGACACACTGACGGTATTGATTATATGTTTCTATTGAAACTTTATGCTAAATGAACACTAAAACAAACGGTGCGTGTGGAAGTGATACTTAAAACATGACTAGCAATCAACGTCTCTAAGATAGTAGTATGTATAACAGCTAAATGACACGTTTATCCATCAGGAATTTGCTTAATCCACTCAGAGTGACAAACCCACAGAGCATGCTCCGTACCCTAACAAACCCCACCTATTCTAATGCCACTTAATTTACAAACCGGTTCTGTGACACCAGACTGTAAACCAGGAAAAGCAAGAACCTGATTCTGAAACACTTACTCTAATAAAGACTTCCCCTAAACGGTTAACAGTTTGTAAGAAGTTCCCCAAGAAATGGCTGGGATTCTAAGTCATGTATATTCATGCGGTTTTCGGAGTGAAGACTGATCTTCTTGAAGAGGCTTGCCAAAGCTCTTGATGATAGCTATTTCCGATTTGCACGAGAGAAGGAGCTCCTGCAGTGTTCTACTTTAAACACATACTAAAATAAGTTAGACAAAGAGGCAGCTGGAAGCAATCAGCAAAGCATCCGGCTTAATATAAAGGGATTTGAGGATTAATTTAACTGTAACAACAACAAAAGTCAACTAATTACTCACACATTTCATGTAACCAATACCTTATTTAAATGAGAATTACATGATACATAAAGAATGCCTTCAATTGTTTCAGATTTAAAGATGGATTTTTGGCCACTGTTTGCCAGAATGGGTCCATAAAATGTTTAGTATGTCATGCAAGTGCCTATTTGTGCCCAATGTCATCAAAACCACTCGCTTTCAAACTTGGAATTTCATGTCTTACTGAGATATGATAGTAATTATAGATGATGCACATACAAACGACATATTACACATCCAGCCCAAAATGGGAGGTTTAAAATAATACTGTTTTAATCACACAAGTTCCAAACAGCATCTTTAAATGGCAATTAATTGAAAAATATTAATAACATTAATATGTTCACTTCACTCTGTTGCAATGAGGCTGAATGGAAACAATTTGATAAGTGATAATAATAATACCACTAACAGTAATCAAAATAAAATGCCTGGTATGAATATGTATCATGTCATATACAGTACAAGTGAGCATATTTATCATACTGTACAAGCAGCGTGGGACCCGCCTACTTTACAAAATCCCTCCCCATATTGGTATGATATTGGTGTCACTCACCTACACAACACAGTTTGCTGTACAAATACCTGCTTCTTTCTCCAGAGCTAATCTCGTGCAGATAATCTTTACGTTCATATCCGTTTCCCAGCCTAAAAGACAAACCCGGTCCGGGGGGAACAAGGGGGCTCCCCGGTGTTGCCATTACTTCAACAGGTGAGACACCGGACGCAAGCTCTCAGATGAGTTTCCGAGTGCAAACATGCAAACACACTCACATTCTGTGTAAACTGACGCGACAGTGGAGGTAAAGAAAAAAAACAGGCAAACCTATGTCTAATGGAGCCCTGCCCATGTCAATCAAATCTATCTTTACACCTTTCTTTTGTATGCCGAAGCCAATACAAAAAATCCCACTGTTCCATTATTTTCCATCTATTTAGTAGAACTAGAATGTCATAAAAACATAATAATTCAATTTTTATGTGTATATATTGCTTTCAATGTAATTACGACTGGTTTCAAATGTTGGAATATTCATGTGTGAGAAAAACAGACCATAAAGTGTGTGCGGGGCACACATTCTGTGCATGTAGGTGTCTTTGAGAACATTTCTTGTGCTTTATCAGATTGTGTTATCTCTGCCTTTTGACAGTTTTAACGTGGATGGCTCTGGGGTGATAAACTATGGCTCTATAAAGACTGTCATCTGATTAGCCTTGAGGCTCCCTTGAGACTTCGCTCACTCTCTGAGGACGACATTCTACCTTGGAATGAACAGTATTTCTTTATCTTTACTATTTTCCACATTGCAGAATAATAATGAAGACTTCAAAACTATGAAATAACACAGATGGCATCATGCAGTTACCAAAAAAAAAAAACAAACAGACCAAAATAGATTTCATTTTGTAGATTCTTCAAAGTAGCCACCCTTTGCCTTGATGACAGCTTTGCATACTCTTTGCATTCTTTGCATTTCAATTAACAGGTGTGCCTTGTTAAAAGTTAATTTGTGGAATGTCTTTCCTTAATACATTTGAGCCAATCAGTTGTGTTTTGAGAAGGTACGGTTGGTATATACAGTTGTGCTCAAAAGTTTGCATACCCTTGGAGAATTGGCACAAACATAAAACAAATCCTGGCAACAAAGAAAAAAATTAACTGACCCCTGTTCAAATGTCTGCATACCCTTAGTTCTTAATACTGTGTATTGCCCCCTTTAGCATCAATGACAGCGTGGAGTGTTTTGTTATTGTTGTCTATGAGGCCCCGAATTCTTGCAGGTGGTATAGATGCCCATTCGTCTTGGCAAAATGCCTCCAGGTCATGCAAAGTCTTTGGTCATCTTGCATGAACCGCACATTTGAGATCTCCCCAGAGTGGCTCGATAATATTAAGGTCAGGAGACTGTGATGGCCACTCCAGAACCTTCACCTTTTTCTGCTGTAACCACTGGAGGGTCAACTTGGCCTTGTGCTTAGGGTCATTGTCGTGCAGGAAAGTTCAAGAGCGTCCCATGCGCAGCGATAATGAATGGCTTCATATGATCACTATCCTTAGATAAAACACAGTTTTTTTGCATGATCAGTCATATTGTCAAAATCAATGCTAACATTTCTGCCAGGGTATGCAAACTTAAGAGCACAACTGTAGAAGACATATGTCCGTACTCCAGTAGTCAATATTATGGCAAGAACATCTCAAATAAGCAAAGAGAAATTACAGTCCATCATTCATTTAAGACAAGAAGTTCAGTCAATCCGGAAAATACCAAAGAACTTTGAACGTTTTTTCAGTTGCAGTCACAAAATCCATCAAGCACAATGATGAAACTGGCTCTCATAAGGACCACCACCCAACATCATTCCAAAGGCATTATATCATAGTTTTGAAGTCTTCACTATTATTCTACAATGTGGAAAATAGTAAAAATAAAGAAACACACTTGAACGAGTAGGCATGTCCAAATGTCAATTGTGACATTAACTGATGCCAGTGTACAGTATTCACTGATTCGGCAAGTAATTCAAAGTTCTTTCAAAGGTCACTGTAATTAATTACACAGATAAATATGTGTGTCTCTGTGTGAGCGGTTGAATGTGTACGTTAGTGATAGGTGGGTCAACTGTTTTTTCACCTGCACCTGGCCAATCCCTAATAATCCACAACAACCACCATGACTATATGGCTACAGTGACCCCTTGTCTGCAAATATGGAAAAGTCACTGTCACATAGGCTATAGTTCAAGGGTGCATTGCCCCAGGCTTACTTTCCAGACAAGCAAAACTATACTTCCTGGCACATAGACCATGTCAAAAAATGTGTACAAGTATATTTCATGATATCTGAATAACTTCAAAAAAACGTCTGAGGTAAATAACAATACCAGGTAAGTACTGGCTTAGCTCACAGAATAAATGAGAAATAGACAAAAAAATTAATTCTTTAAAAAAACAACTTTAATATATATAGAGCCTTTGTAGTCTGATAGAAGATCTGATAACCAAGCATTGGTTTGTGGAATTTAGAAGGGAAGAAGTAGTGTTGTTTTAAGATCAGGCTCTTCACTGAGTGAGAGCTGGCAGCTGATGTTGCCTACTCCGAGAGGGATAGGCTGCTATTGCCTAGTTCTCTCAAGTAACAGAAAGATACATATACAATTATAAGAGTCATCCCACACACCACTAGTGTATGTACAATAGGGTTTCACTATGTCTTTTTTGAGCAAAGCAAGATTGAGGAAAGAGGCTTTGCACAGTTGTGACAAAATACTTATTTTATCAGGTTTTTCAAAGAGGGTTTTGTACACCACAGGCATACAGTAACACTGATATTAACCTCAAGGACTGGTAGAACTGGTACATTCCAATGAAAAATCCTATTCATAAAACACTCACTGAACTACATATTTAGTCATTTTTTCCTCATTGGAAGAAATGCAGAGGAACCCCTGACAGAAATCTAAAATAACCATAATGAGTCACATCATAGAAGAAAGCAGAACTCCACCGACCACAGTAAGACGCTAATCCACAGGGTAAACACCATACCCGCCAGTGTGGAACTACAGTATATAAGTCAGAGAAGTCGAAACCTTACTCTTATTGCTGAAGAGATCTCCAGAAAACGGAGAGATTTTGGGGACATTTAGAAATGTACATGGAATCCGAGAACTTCTTAATTTCTGTATCATTACGGTGTAGCATTTTATGGTGTTTGAAGACGCTGACCCTGTACTCTTCAATGGACATGAACATTATTCGTAGCCCATACTTTTTAGTGGGCAGTCCCATAAGCATCTTTAAAAAAATCACTTTGAAGGAAGGGCATTTCTCCAGATAAACATTTGATGCTTATGTATACTGCGTAGAGACCGTCATTGGGAAATCCCCTGATGAGGGCAGAGAGATATAAATAAACTGTTAACCCAGAACCGGATGTGTTTCTATGGTCCCTGAGCAACTAATAAATACAGCCCTAAATGACACGCACTCATGAGGTCCACATCTGGTGTGTGAGTTGTTCCGATCTTTGTTTTTAGAAGGTTTAATGGCACTGCCCTCTCCCATTCTCCCAGATGACAATGAAGTGCATCAGAAGTCAACAATGTAAAACAAACCATATCTGGTATACAGTCCCGCTGCTCCATTATGTTCAATGTTTATCTTGAAGTCCTGGAACTTTCTATTTATGAGTACTACACCAAGCCAATACAGTTAAGAGTGGTTTGGTTTGGTGTGGTAAACGAAATGCATCCACACCGACCATGCCAACCACTTATCTCAACCTCACCCTCAAGCATTTTAATCGGAAATAAAAAAAAGATGGACATTAATTTTAAAAATATTGTTCTCTTCATTGCCTCAAAAAAAAATCAGTCAATTTATCCAATTTCTTTCCTTTATCAACCAACTCTGTATTATACATATTTATGGTGCCTGAATTGTTTAAAAAAAAAAATTAAATTGAATCCTCTTATTTCTGCAGCTTTGAGGGAAAAAACATTGGGAGATACAGTGGTTTATTGAGCTAACCTCCTGATCTGCTCAGTGCCAAGTCACAAG
This sequence comes from Esox masquinongy, assembly GCA_016801175.1. Taxonomy (NCBI): domain Eukaryota; kingdom Metazoa; phylum Chordata; class Actinopteri; order Esociformes; family Esocidae; genus Esox; species Esox masquinongy. Next base: position 56,838 of record JACXGI010001468.1, on the reverse strand, counting down.
TGGTTCCACAGCTATAGCCTACTCTACAGATCTGTCTGGCTTTCGTCATAGTCTAGAATGTACGCAAACATCAATTCTGATGAACCAACACTTGAGTCACTGTCACACAAGCATAACTACCCCTAAAACAATAATTACTTTCAATCTGTGAGAAAGGATTACTATAAGCCATGTTTAAACAGTGAGGCATCTGTTTTACAAGTTCTGTAAGAGAAGCAGGCGGATGAAAAGCAATTACAAACAACTATGCAAAACATCCAAACGTTACACCAACCGCCTGAGAACCACCCACTGAATGCTAACTGGTCACTGCACATCACACACCTACTAGATAAACACTAAGAATTACTGTAGAAAGAACAATACATCCTTACAAAGACCAATCCCTAAGGCATATTAAAAATGCATATTACCCTGCTGCCTTGCCTCTAAGGTTACACAGTCCTGGTAAGTCCCTGTTGGGGAGACCAGATGCTCCTAGTAGTTCTTTTGGTGGCCAGTAGGGGGCACGGTTCCCTCTAGTTATATGATCAAATTCAAAAGCCCCAGGGCAGTGAAGAGGACATTGCCCAGCATAGAGTACCATCATTCAGATGGGACATCAATCAGTTCCTGACTTGTTTGTTTACTATATAGTGCCTTTGGAAAGTACTCAGATACTTTCATCAAATTTTGTTGCAATATTGACACAATTTATAATTGATTAAATGCATTTATGTTTGCCATCAATCAACACAAAATACCCAATAATGACAAAACTAAAACATATTTTTAGAAATTTTTTGCCAATTTACTTGAGATTTTAAAATTTATTTGAATAAAAAACTTACAAATCTAATTTACACAAGTATTCAGGTCCTTTTTGGTATGCCTCTACAAGCTTTGCAAACCTGAATTTGGGCAGTTTCTCCTATTCTTCCTTGTAGATCTTCTCAAGCACTGTCGGATCGGATTGAGAGTGCCTAATGTTTAAGCCTCCCCACAGATGTTCAATGGGTTTTGAGTCAGGGCTTAAGAAGGACATCTACAGACTTGTCCCAAAGCCACTCCAACATCGTCAGATCATTGTTATGCTGAAAGACTCATCTTTGTCCCAGTCTGAGATGATGAGCGGTACATTGTTATCGGAGGACATAGCACTTGGCATTCAGGCATAAAAGTTGTGGTGGTTCCACACTTCTTCCACTTCACATGACATCGCCCACTTTGCTCCTGGGAACTATCAATGCTTCAGCAATTGTTTTATAACCTTCACCATATCTACGCCTTGACATAATTCTATCTCTGAGGTCCATAGAGAGTTCTTTTGACTTAATGGTTTGGCTTTTTCTTTGACTTGCACTGTGAAGTGTAGGATCTTATATAGACATGTCTGAGCCTTTCTAAATCATATCCAATCAATTCAATTTGTCACAGATGGGCTCTGATCAAAGCATCAAGGATGGTCAAAGAACAAAGGATGCATCTGAGCAATAATGGCAAGGGTCTGATTCTAAATACTAATGTATATGACATATTGGAACTACACAATGTATGCAATAAATGTTTATTTCAGTTCCTTACGATTAGATTATCAGTTAAATTACTAAATGTAAATATGTAACCTGGGACCTCCCATGAACAATGCTTGAAATTTTTGTAATGAAAGAAGCATTTCTTCTACGTGTGGTTGCCAGGGGTGATGGTAAACAAGCAAACATGTACAGGTTAAAGTTCAGAGAGGGAATAACAGGTGATGCTCCTTGAAAAATAGCGTGTTTATGGTTATACTTAACCACACCTACCTCCAAAGACCTTTCAAGTGACCTGACCTTTAATCAGGTCAGGCCAGCCAATGGTAGCCTCTTCCAGTGGGGCCAAACTCATTAGACTACACAAAAGAAACAGAAAACTACAACAACCAGTTTTTATTGGATAAATGCAGGTTGTCCCTACCAATTTCATTCTGAAGAATGTGACCAGGTACAAACAAACAACACTACCTCTCCAAAACAAACACAGGCGAAACGTCCACTGTAGAAGTAGTACAGTCTTTAATGCTCTTAACGCTTCCGGTTTAGGGGTCACAGTCATGGGTTGGGGGAAGACCTGCCGTGCTAATGACGTTTGGCAGCTAGGTACTAGATGTGCAGCACACACATCCTGGTTCCTGTTACAGACCATGAAGAGAAAAAATCACCAATCATCTCACTGACTCTGTGCCTGTTTGAGCTCACGGCATGTGGTACCATCGCTGGCCCCTCTCCCACCCTGCAGGTGCTATATACCAACTGATTGGACCATCACTGGCCCCTCTCCCACCCCGCAGGTGCTATATACCAACTGATTGGACCATCACTGGCCCCTCTCCCACCCTGCAGGTGCTATATACCAACTAATTGGACCATCACTGGCCCCTCTCCCACCCTGCAGGTGCTATATACCTACTAATTGGACCATCACTGGCCCCTCTCCCACCCTGCAGGTGCTGTATACCAAGTGACTGGACCATCGCTGGCCCCTCTTCCACCCCGCTGGTGCCACAAACCATCAACACACAAAGGTGGGCACACACACACATACACACACACACACACACGCACACACACACACACGCGCACACACACACGCGCACACACATACACGCGCAAACACACACACACATCACCGAGGTGTGACGGTGGGAACTACGCCATCTCCTACACACTGACTTGCCAGCTCCTCATCAGCTACGCTACAACTAAGTATAGCTGTTAGTGGATGCAGGGAGGTTAGTTGAAGCTGGTTCTGGGTGACACCTGACGGCGAGCTTTTCATGCCCCCCCCCCCTTGAACTTTCTGCAGCATGAGGGCTAAACCCTTTGATGCTGCAGTAATGTCAGCCACCTCAGCCGTGTGCCGGGTGGTGGGTGCTGGGGGGGCAGAGAGGCATGCCAAGTTGAGACCTGGTGACCTTTACCATTCGCAGATTCACACAAGCCTGCCCACCAACAGGAGAGATTGACGTGAACAAGTCACACAAATGCATTGTATGGGCTTGAAACACACATTGAAATTTGTATGTTAGCAGATTCTTCCAAAATTACAACTTTTGAGTTCTGTAAGCTGAAGAACAACCTCTCATAGCCCTTAAAGTGTCTGCAAACAAACAGTTGTGCTCAAAATCTTGCATACCCTTGGGGAATTGGTTACCATTTGTAAAGAAGCCACGAGTGAGCAGGCAAAACATGTCTTTTATTTCTTATGGGATTCACATTCAACTGTAGGTCATAACAGAATGGCATGATCATAAAACAAAACATGGCAACAAAGAAAAACATGAACTGACCCCTGTTCAAAAGTCTGCATACCGTTAGTTCTTAATACAGTGTATTGCCCCCTTTAGCATCAATCACAATGTGCAGTCTTTTGTAATAGTTGTCTATGAGGCCCCAAATTATGGTATAGCTGCCCATTCGTCTTGGCAAAATACCTCCAGGTCATGCAAAGTCTTTGGTCTTCTTGCATGAACCGCACGTTTGAGATCTCCCCAGAGTGGCTCGATGATATTAAGGTCAGGAGACTGTGATGGCCACTCCAGAACCGTCACCTTTCTCTGCTGTAACCACTGGAGGGTCAACTTGGCCTTGTGCTTAGGGTCATTGTCGTGCTGGAAAGTCCAAGAGTGTCCCATGCGCAGCTTTCGTGCAGAAGAATGCACAAAATTTTTTCACAAGATTCCCTGTGCCTTTAAAGCTCACACATCCCCAAAAAAACAGTTAGCCACCACCATGCTTCACAGTGGGGATGGTATTCTGTTCACTATAGGCCTTGTTAACCCCTCTCCAAACATAGCGCTTATGGTTGTGACCATAAAGCTCTATTTTGGTCCCGTCACTTCAAATTACAGTGTGCCAGAAGCCGTGAGGCGTGTCAATGTGTTGTCAGGCATATTGTAACCAAGCTTTTTTGTGGCATTGGCGCAGTAAAGGCTTCTTTCTGGCAACTCAACCATGCAGCTCATTTTTGTTCAAGTATCGTCGTATTGTGCTCCTTGAAACAACCACACCAGCTTTTTCCAGAGCAGCCTGTATTTATCCTTAGGTTACCTTTTGGTTTTTCTTTGTACCTCAAACAATTCTTCTGGCAGTTTTAGCTGAAATCTTTCTTGGTCTACCTGACCTTGGATTGCTACCAAGACATCCCCGAATTTTCCACAACTTAATAAGTGATTGAACAGTACTGACTGGCATTTGCAAGGCTTTGAGTATCTTGTTATATCTTTTTCCATCTTTATAAAGTTCCATTACCTTGTTACGCAGGTCTTTGACAATTATTTTCTGCTCGCAGTGGCTCAGTATCTAGCCTGCTCAGTGCATCCACGTGAAAGCTAACCAACTCATTGACTATTTATACACAGCTACTACAGTAACTGCAATTTAAAAAGCCACAGGTGTGGGAAATTCACCTTTAATTGCCATTTTCACCTGTGTGTGTCACCTTGTGTGTCTGTAACAAGGCCAAACATTCAAGGGTATGTAAACTTTTGATCAGGGCCATTTGGGTGATTTCTGTTACCATTACGATTTAAAAAGGAGCCAAACAACTGTGATAATACATGGCTCCATATGATCACTATCCTTAAAGAAAAGACATTTTTTTCGCATGATCAGTCATATTTTCAAAATTAATGCCAATATTTCACAATTTTTGCCAGGGTAGGCAAACTTATGAGCACAATTGTAACTAAGATAATAACTAGCTTTTCTTAAATAGCAGGGGCTCACAATGTGAAGCAATAATGAGGGAGATAGAGTGACTGTTGGGAACAGAGAAATAGCCTTGGGGTAGAGAGACTTGGAAAGAGAGGGAGGAGCAGAGCGGAAAGTTGACACCGCAAGCAACAGCTCATCAACAGTATGATTTTGACTCTCCTTGACTAAAGGTTAGTGCCTCCTTTCCGCGGGAATAAACACAGAAAAGCCACCTTTCTTCCCTGTCTTCTGAAGCTGTGACCTCGTCTCCTGTAGGTCTGACCTCATCTCCTGTAGCTGTCTTACTTTGTCTCCTGCAGATTTGTAACCTTATTTCCTGTAACTGTCTTGCCTTCTGTAACTGTTGTACCTTATCTCCGGTAGATGTTTAAACTTGTCTCCTGTATCTGTCTTACCTTGTCTCCTGTATCTGTCTTACCTTGTCTCCTATATCTGTCTTACCTTGCCTGTTGCGGGTCCACAAGCGCCAGGCGGCGATCAGGGTCACTGCGTGGCCAAAAACAACCAGGGCAGGGAAGGTGGGTTCCAGGGGGCTCGCCGCAACCGGCATCAGGACTGAGATCAGCCTGGTACAACTTCGCCTGCTCTGACTGACAGGTGGGTGGGCTTAGGGCGGGAAGGGAGCTGAGTCGCGGGTGTTTGCGAGGAAAGGTGGGGGGGTGGGTGGGTTAAAAAATGCACGCAGCCTCAACCTTTCCTGGCCGACACACTGAGCAGTCTCTCGCCGCTGCTCCCTTCTTTCAACACTCCTCTTTTCTGTAGACCTTCCTCTGTTTCTACTCTATTCACTGTTTACACCATAGTTCCGTCTCCTCTACTTCTAAACATACATTCTGAATGTATGCTTTTGTTCTGTTTTTTTTGTTGACTGTCCACTCTGTGTAGGTAGTTTTTTTTTTTTTTTACTGCGACGGGCTGTCTAAACTAAAGCTTACCAATGGAATACTAGACTTCTCCGCACTCTGCTCATTAAATATACAGACACAAACACAGTCACAAAGACACGCTACTCTTGAAAAACTGAACTGTTTAAAACCCTGTCAAATAAGGTATATAACTGTCTAACAGACTTTTCCCATCTTATTTTGCACCCAAGAAAAATAGCTCTGAAACGAATTGGGTAATTTGGTTATGAATAAACCAATGATTGATAATGCGTGGAAGTTAAGAGTTGAGAGTATTCTGCTCTTACAACTGATTTGTTGTAAACCCAGTTTCTAGCTCGTTCCATTCTAGTGTATCAATGTCCTGTTTGTCTCCCCTCTCCCTCATGGTAGCATAATCATTCCCATATGCCACACTTTGAATGATTCCCTGTCATTTTCATCCTCACACTGTACACCAGTACTGTACACCAAAGCCCATACGGAGAAAATACTTTACTTCAGTGTGGTGCAAGGAAGTAGTTGACATTTTTCTAAGGCAGATTAAGACAAGACTGGTTGTTCTGGAAGGGTGTGCCAACTAATGGTCCGGTCAGAGAGGCATTTCATCACAAGAGAAGCCCAGCCCGAAAGAACAATGAAGTCCAGCCTGAAGGATCCATCCTCAGAGATAACAGGTTTCATACCTGACAACACTTACTGGCGGGTGTTCACCTACTCTACAAGGCCCTGAGATGTGTTTACTGTACATTCCAACGCACTTTCACACATGCTCACGCTCAAGTGTTATCAATTAAATACACAAAAAAATCCTGCCTTCTGAGTCTGAATCCCTTTAACAGGAGGCTTCCAGTTAACTTGCTAACACAGTACAACAACAATCCCAAATGACCTGAACAGATGGATGGAGCAAAACTTGTGCAACACATGGAAACAGGTGTTGTGTTTTATACGGTACTCACAAATAGCCCAGACAAACACAAAGACCAAAGTCACACGGAGCAGGGTTTTGAAATAAAGCTACACTCTGTACTTCTAGCCAGTCAGAAGCCTTCGTTTTCTGGACAGATGCCTATCCAACTCAGTGAGCAGGACGGTCCTACGCTCAAGCGGCTTTTGTGGAAAAACAGTCAGCAGACATTATTCGTAATTCAAGTCTGCCATTGTGCCAACCGGTTTATATATGGAATAGAATTTCTGCTTTGGTAGCTGAAGGTCGTGTTTTTTGTGGCCGTACGTGTGTGTGTGTGTGTGTGTGTGTTAAATGTGTGTCGGTGTGTAGCGTACGGGTGTGCCCCCCCTCCCCTCGGCAGCACAACAACATCTCACGCCGAGTTTGCCAAAAACACACTGAAGGACAGACGATAAAAAGGCAGACCACACCACAAGACCACAGCAACTGTCCTGCCGGGCGGACGACCTACCAGGTATGATCTTCATCTGGGTGTCGGGAATGGAGCAAAAGAGGAAGGAGGAGAAACGGAGAGCGCGGAATCGGGAGAATGAAGGAGAAGAGGAGGACTCCTCTGTTTGTTTGCTTTCAGCAGCCCCCCCCCCCCGTTATTCCCCCCTTCTGAATTTTGACAGCCCCAGTGCCTGCTGCTTGGATTTGTCAGCCTGTTCTCTAGTGGCTCATGATTAACCAAAAGGGGGGGGGG